>RWGY01000165.1:499853-531417 GCA_007726485.1 Eragrostis curvula
AACATATAAACTTTTTTCATCACATAAGCATTGGGTGGTGTATTTTCACCATGACCATCATAGTTTGTGCACAATTCAAACAAAGCAAACAAGCTATCCATCAGGAATGCCACAATTAACGCATGAATCAACCGAAGGAAATCGCAGTGATGCGCAGTAACAGAAAGGCATGAAAAGGGGAGGAGAGGATAAAGAACTCTAACATGTTGAAGCAGCCCTGGCACTTGACGTCCTGTACAGACGGGAGGGGAAAAAACAAAGAGTGCACAGTCAGAGCCCATCTCACATCACACAACGCGATCAGAAAAAAATCGCACCATTCCGTCAAATGAGTAACAGAAATGGGGACGAGCGCGTACCATGAAGAAAGAGTTGGGGGACTGTACGAGGCGCTTCTTCTTGTGCTTGAGCTTCTCGAGCTCCGCCGGCGGGTTGAGGAGGTCGATGTCGTTCTGCAGCACCTGCTCCGATCCGCAACCGAAACCAACACCACACAGGGAAAAAAACGAAAGAAAAGCAGGTCAGCCGCCAAGAACATCCTCAGATCAGTCGATCCATGGAACAAACGAGGACGGGAAGAGGGGAAAACACGATTTAATTGACGAATCGATCGACGTACCATCTTGGCGACGAAAGCGGTGGCTTCGAGCGCTCCTGCGGTGGGGAAGACGGGAGAGGGAGAGGCGAGCGCGAGGTGGCGGCGGGGAGAAGGGGATGGTTAGGGCTCGAAGGGGGGCATCGGGAGAGCCTGAGGTGGGTGCTTTATATATGGAGGCGGTGAATCTGGAGCGTTCATCTCTGTGCTGTTGTTCATCTCGGCCTTTCGTGGGACTGGAAAGCCGGTTCCGGCCGATTTCTTTTGCTATTTTCTTTGTTTCAGTAAATCGTGCTCTTTTTATTGACAGAAAATTCATCGAGTATCATAAAAAAAATATTATTATTTTGAAATATAGCTCTACTATTAGCATCTTTAGCCTCTCAGCTTTTTTATTGTACTGTAAACAATGGATAGGTTCAGAGAAAAAACGATGAAGCTTGTACAGAAGAAGAATAGAAAATAGAGTGAAATGGGCCCGATGACAGCATCCATGAAATTGTTGAAGCTGTACAATAAAATTGTTAGAACGATACAACAAAGTTCTGTTTTTAAATAATCCCATAAATTTGTCGATTAGGTTAAGAAAAGACAGAGTGAAGTGTACTAGCGTTTCAACTTGTGAGATCCTTGATTCTAAAAATGTAAATTGGAGTCCTAAAACTTACTAAAAGTGTCACTCAGATCTAAAGTTTCAAAAAAAAATCTTGAATTATTGATGTAGCCGTTGATAAATTAGCATTGCAGATTTGAGAAAATTGTGCCTCTTAAATGACCGCACCATCCTCCCTAGGTGCGTTGTTTATTTACAATCTGAGTCTTGATTACGCGCTAGATATGATTTCACATTTAGAGACATAAATATGCAATTTAAGAGTTTGGTATGAAAACCCTTATAATTTACTCTAGAGATTTTGTCTCTAGAAACTAGAAAAGAATGACTTTGTCTATATCACAGTGTAAATTTTGATTTTGTCAAGAGAACATCATAAATTAGTGACATTTATCCTATCAGAGAACAAAGGCAGCCATAAAAAAATTATCTGAATGTGCATATTATATCGCAACTAAAAAATTGCATAAATGTACATTGCTACATCCCTACCCATGTGCCTATTATATAATTAAAACTGATCATTTCCATAATTCTTTTAGCAACAAAATATTTTTTTCCCAAAACGATATATGCAGACATCGGAACAAATTCTTAAAAGACACATGATACAAGAGGCATCAATATATATTTCAACAATGTTTTAGAACTATCTCAAAAAACCATGACCATCATATATAATAATATATATTATTTGTTTGAATAATATATTTGAATTACTGATATAGCACATGTTAAATCTTAAAATACTTATTTTCATGATTGATATTTTTAAACTAACAAAATATCACGGTATGAGAAAAGTAAATTTAAAGAAGCTTTTTTTTTAAATGGTAAATTTAAAGAAGCTGATTGCAGGCAAACAAGAAAAGAAAAAGAAGAACCCTTGTAAAGGTAGAAGGTCAAACGGATTGCATATTTGGACCTAGCAACGCTTTATGGGCCTGAACAGACCTGCTTGCACATTCAACATATCAACTGTTCTGGCCCGGAGTGGAGAAATACAACAAATAAACTGGCCGGCAGTGATCAAACCCGCACGAATCCCTCAAGGGCCAAGGCAGCGAATTTCCGGCCAGTTCGTCTATCAAGGTGAATTGTCAGCCCAATGACTTTTTTACAAAATGGTTTTAGCTGTGCAATCGCTTCTCCTAAAAAAAAAGCTGTGCAATTGCAACAATGACTTTATGATAACGTTTTAGCACTAATATCTTGCTTCATCATTTGGTGCCACCTCAACCTGAGACATCCGATTCCAAAAAAAAAAAAAAAAAAAGAGACCTCCTCCATCGCAGCTACTGTTGTTGTTGCAGAAATGGAGCTTGTGAGGAGCGAAAAGAAGCATTGTGGATTAATCCTGAGCCGCCAGGTAGTATCGAGGGACATGTGTGTATAGTGGCAATTTGCACGCTGTGGCTGATTATGTGGTTGATCCTAATGTCCACAATAATAGAATGTGAGCTCTTCTTTATTTTGTAGGAGGACGTTCAGGATATCGAGGGAGCTCTTCTGCAGTAGGTCTACCAAGTTCCAAGGTATCGCAGAAGGTGATGATTATGCTCATTTCACACGCTTGCATGCGGCGTTCTAGCTGACAGTCTTGACGAGATTGTGAGGATTGCGGAGAACATCGTATATGCAACCATGGTGCGCTTGCGCATAGATCACCACGATTTCAAGGGTTCTCAATTCAGGGATAGCTCCGGAGGTGGAGTTCAGCGCGAATGGTACACTACGGGGTGCTATCTTCCTGTTGGTATATACCAATCTTGGGCTGCGTACTTTGTGAAGACCATTCCAGTCCACAAGGCAACAATAGTCTGGTTCATACCCTCTTAGTCTCATGCCAATCGAAGTCATAATCTAACACACCAGTCAACAACTTCAAAATATAAATCGTACAATTCGGTAAGTTCTTCTATCAAAAGTCCGTTTTTGAAATAACCACGAAAATTTAATAGGCTAAACTGAACTAGAACTACAAACAATGTAGGTTTTGCGCCATAACGTCATCTGAGTGCTCTCTCTGAAGTTTTGAGCATGAGAGCAACCTGAAGTAGCTTATCTTTGGCTATAGAAATAGCCCGGGGTTAGCTAGCATAAAACCCCTAAATAGAGACGAAATCTGGACTGATGGAAATTATCATGCATCATCTCTCGATGGCCATCAGATCTAATTCAAGACACACTAAATTACTAATTCCCATAAAGTGAAGCAAAATAAATTGGAAACATGTGAATGCACCTTACGACATAAGCAGATTATAAATTGTTCAGGCTCACTAATTATTTGCTTGATGATTTTTGTGC
This sequence comes from Eragrostis curvula, assembly GCA_007726485.1. Lineage (NCBI taxonomy): Eukaryota > Viridiplantae > Streptophyta > Magnoliopsida > Poales > Poaceae > Eragrostis > Eragrostis curvula. The sequence goes on from RWGY01000165.1 coordinate 503,372, forward strand.
CTGATTAACTTGTACATAATGTAAATGTAATATGAAGATAACATCCAGTGCATATAACAAAAATCACAGAAGAACTAATGTCTATTGGTCCTAACTCATGGACGAGTGATAACAACGTGCCACAGCATGGTTTCAACGGCGTTGAAGGTGCAAACATCACCAACCTTGATGTCATTCTCTCTGCAGAACGTCTTCCAGCCCAACTGACGCATGTGGGCACAACTCTTGTAAGGAACAACACGCACTTGCCAAGACATGGTGCTGCTTATTGAGGTCTTGAGGGTGATCTGGCAAGGTTCCTGGAGTCCAATCGCCTTGCAGAAGGTCAGTGGCAAAGACTGCAAGAATAGCAATCACATTCGTAAACCAACTGGTTTCTCCAAGCATTTGTCAACGATCCATGTATCATAATTGATGAATAATGATTGCTTGATATGAATTTCTGTTCATGTGGGGTTTGATACCATGTGCAGCGCACATATATGAATGTTGTCAAAAGCTGATATAGATGATAAAAGAAATCAACGGGAAAAATAAATCGAGAGCTGATATGTGTCCAAAATGCTTACTACAGTATATTGATTCGTTCATGATGTGATAGCATGGACATATATATTATCAGTAATTAACGCATCAAATGAAAGTAAGAAATCTTGTTTGCACAGGACTATATCTTATCAAAATTTTAGTTCATGTTTCCTCTTGCTAAAATAGTAAAAAGTTTTTATGAATTTGGAACTTGCTCATATAAATAGAGAAATGATTCTGCTTACAAATTGATTTGCCATTGTACTCCCGTTAATCTTCCTCTTAAACGAAGTCAGTGACCCAGTATCAAAGGAACATTTTGTTATAGGTGATTCCTTGGACAAATTAACGGAGCCTTCTGGTCCCATTTGTTTTTCACAATTTATCCTGTAACTTTCGGTAACTGGCAACCGATAAGACAAAAGATAGTGCCTTATTAGTTGATTCACATTCAAATACATTGCTATAGGTACAAAAGCATCATAGCTTACCCATATTTTGCTCATTTTGCTGAAACTTGATGCCATTGTGTTTTGACCCTCTCTGGAGTCCGTTGGACTCAAACACTTTAAGCGTAAAATTAAAAAAATTCTCATACCTTAACAGCAGACAATTAGCATTACTGATGCCTTGAGATGCTAGAAACTGTGACCAGCCACCTGCGAAAAAAGGGCCCGCATGGCTCATCTCGACCTCGATGTGACCAACTTTGCCAAGGGGGCCAAAAACAACAGCCTTATTACTGTTCAGATACTCTTTGGGGATGTAACTTTGCAGAAACGCAGCAGGTATTTGCTGCACAAGCACGTAAAAGGAGTAGAATCAGGCCCGTTCCAAAAGAAGAAAACAAAATGAGCAACAACAGTCTGCAAACCATCTTTCCCATAGAATCTTGTGGAAGCACATTGATGAACCGTTGCCTACGGGGAGCACTGTTGGTGCTCGCGGTTGCTTCAACAAAACAAATCTGAGTTACTAATCACCAACTTAAACTCAAAACATATTAGAAAATATGTCAGCAAAACAGAGTAATAATTGCTAAATGTCAGTAGGGAAAATAGATGTTAATCATGGTAGAATTTACCCTTATGTATAATTCGGTACAAATATCTTTTGCAAGTTTCCCAATACCAATAGTTGACAAAGATCATAATTTCACCCCTTACGAAAATGAGCTGGACATTAAAGGACTACAATATTCCAACATACTAACAGTTAGCATGAGAGTAAAAGCAGATCACCAACAATATTGATCTCATTGTATCTCTATATCAATCTTTTTGGGACAAACAAAAAGAAAAATTCCCTGCCGCTAAGAAGAGGACTGGTTTTATACATATATACAATGGAAGAAAAATGGTAAATTACACAAGGACCACAAAAGATGTTATCCAGGCAAGTACACATCACAATCAAGTGGGCAACATTCAATACCTTCGAGCACCATAAACGGAAACTGGTCCACACTTCTTGGCACCCAAAGAAAAGGACATTTGCATGACCTACCTGCCGGTGGTTGAATTGCGAGCTCCCTGAGACAGCAGGTGTCGTCGAACGCCTTGACGGTGAGCACGCCGCCGCCGCGGTGCCGGAGCAACAGGAGCCACCCCGCGCCGACGCCGCATTCGGACACGAACTCCGGCCACCCGCGACGAAGGAACGCGCCGTCGTCGTCCCACCCCACCTCGAAGCGCCGGACGACCTTGCCCTTGCCCAACTTGAAGATGACGTGGTCCGCCGCGGCGCCGATGTCCTCGGCGAGCTCGTCGGGGATACGCTGAAAGCGCAAGATGCCGAGACATCAGTCAGTTCTGTAGGTTGGGGATTGCGAGCGCGACGGCGAAGGGATCGGTCTCACCAGACTTTTGTGGGAGAATGGCAGCAAAATCCGCATGTGCTTTCCGGCGGCGGCGGCGCTAGGGTTGCCGGGGCCGGGCGACGCCATGGCGATGGCGGCGGACGTGCGCGGCGAAGGCGGCGAAAGGAAACTGACCGCGAGAAAGTCGCACAGGACCTGAGTGTGAAAAGGAGCAAAGGTCAATGTTGTCTTCTAGTGTCACGCGTTTTGACCATATCTTCAACTACACTAATTGCTCACTTTTCAATTTAGCTGACATGTTTTATTATATTTTTAATCCTCTCACATTAGTGTAAATAGTTATATGAGTGGGCTCTTTTTTTTAAATAGGCTTTGATTATTCAATATACACAATCTAATATAGGTATTAAATAAATTATGTTTCCATCCTAATTAAATTAAATTTTATTATTTCCGGACCATCAACTTGGAGAGGGGAGAGGAAGATGTACATGCACTCCTCCAGAGTTTCTTCTCCCGTGACCTGCTTTGCACACATATGAACTACCTTGTTACAAGTTCTATTTGCATAAGTAAACTCATCAAAGCTTCTGCTCAACATCCTGATCTCCTGAAGGACCACGTTGATCTCCGATCGCTGTTCATCCAGCGATTTCCACAACTTGACCAGCTCTAAGCAGCCCGTCTCCAAGGAAAGCTTCATCGCACCGAGCTGCCGTGCTAGGTACAGGCCATCGCTACATGCCATGGCCTCCATCATCAGTGCGCTCATAGCCTTGTTATGCCAGGCTGCCCGTCCCGCTAGGAAGCGTCCATCATGATCACGCACAATAGCTCCGGTTGCTCCAGTATTGGTTTCCACATAAAAAGCACCATCTGTGTTGCATTTGAGCTAGTTCTCTTGTGGCCGCTTCCACTAGAGTGTGGCTTGTTGCCTATCACCGTATGCCCTATCTGCAGTAGTGAAACAATCCCTAGTTTGGCTATAGCCTGGAGTTTAGCAAGCATAAAATTTCGTAAGAGACACAAAATGGGACCAATTGAGATTGTGCATAATCTACATGGTCCTCTAATAATTTAAGACATGGTAATTCCCATACATTTAAGCAAACCAACTTTGAAACATGTAGATGCACCCAGCTAATGACATAAGCAGACTAGAAAGTGTAGATGCTTGATCATTTGGTGCCGCCTCAACCGGAGACCTCCTCTTTTCGGTCAAGTTTACCACCAAAAGTCCGTTTCCAAAATGACCATGAAAATTTAATATGCTAAACTGAATTAGAACTACAAACAATGTCAGGTATAAACATATCGACATTTGATTGCTCTCTGTGAAGTTTTGAGCCTGAGAGCAACCTGTAGCCTATCTTTGGCTATAGCTTATAGTACAAAAACCCAAAATAGAGACAAAATATGGGACTGATAGAAATTTTCGTGCATAGTCTCTCAATGGCCATCTGATCTAATTTAAGACACGAATTCCCATACAGTGAAGCAAAATAACTTTGAAGCATGAGAATGCACCTAGATAACGACATAAGCGGACTACAAACTGTTCAGTCACTCAGCAGAGTCAGTCTTAAGTTACTAATGAACTTGTACATAAGGAAGTGAAGATAACTTGCAGTGCATCTAACAAAAATTAAATCACAGAAGAACTAATGTCTATTTGGTCCCATCTCATTGACGAGTGATAACAACGTGCCAAAGCTTGGTTTCAACGGCGGTGAAGGTGCAAACATCGCCAACCTTGATCTCATTCTCTCTACAGAACATTTTCCAGCCCGACGAACGCATATGGCCACAATTCTTGTAAGGAACAACACGCGCTTGCCAAGACATGGTACTGCTTGTTGAAGTCTTGAGGGTGATCATGCAAGGTTCCTGGAGTCCAATTGCCTCGCAGAAGGTCAGTGGCAAAGACTGCAAGAATAGCAATCACATTTGTAAACCAACTGGTTTCTTCAAGCGGTTGTCAACAATCCATGTATCATAATTGATGAACAATGATTGTTCGACATGAATTTCTGTCCATGTGGGATTTGATACCGTGTGCAGCACACATATATCAATGTTGTAAAAAAATTAACAGAAAAAAAAATCAAGAGCGGATATGTGTCCAAATACTTACTACAGTATATTGATTCATTCATCATGTGATAGCATGGACATATATATTAATAGTAATTAAAGCATCAAATGAAAGTGTTGGTGTCTAAGAAACTTGTTCGGACAAGACTATCAATTTGGGACTCGCACTCGCTCATATAAATAGTAATTTAAGCACCAAATACTTACTAGCAAAATTTAAGTTCATGTTTCCTCTTGCTAAAACAGTAACAAGTTTTTATCAATTTGGGACTCGCACTCGCTCATATAAATAGAGAAATGATTTTTCTTACAAATTGATTTGCCATTGTACTCGCGTTAATCTTCTTCCTTATCCAAGGTGGTGGCCCAGTACCAAAGAAACATTTTGTCATAGATGATTCCTTGGTCAAAGATTCAATGGAGCCTTCTGGTCCCCTTTGTTTCTCACAATTAGATGCGGAAGCAATCACCTGCTGATTTTCACTATATGTTAATGTTTTGGTACTTGATAAGACAAAAGGAACAAATGCTTTAGTATTTAACTCAAAAGAACTGATTTACCTTTCCATTATAACGCTTGATAACAACATGCCACAGTGTGGTTTCAACAATATTGAACGTGCAAATGTCGCCTTCCTTGAGTGTGTTATCCTTGCAAAACCTCCTCCAACCCCCCAACAGAATGTAGCTGCCACCATTTTGTGACCAACCTCGCACCTGCCAAGATGCATTTCTGTCCATTGAGGTCTTTAGTGTTATTGTGCGAGATTCATGCAGCCCAATCCCATCACAGAAAGCTGCTGCCAACGCCTGCAACAATTGCAATCACATTATTTTCAGCAAGCAGTCAACGATTTACCATAAATCACAGTGGATCACTAATGACCGCTAGGTCTAAACTCTAAACACGATTGTTAGAATGATAACAAGATCTTAAAATGCATGTATGCCAATTACTAATGTTATACAGAGGCTGATATTCTATCAAATCCAGTACTTCATCTCGATAAACTAGTTTTTCTTCCTGTTATAGCATGCATATATTATCAGGGAGTCAAAGCCTACTCCCTACGTATGTATATTCTTGACGTTCAGACCATCAAGTTAGTTAAATTTTGAACTAGCTTCGTTGTCCTAATGTCAAGAATTTGCATCCAGAGGGAGTATATTATAAGGAAATGAAAGCTTGTGACCGAAGACTCAGATGCTGTACACCAGCAATTTTCCAATTCATATTATAATTTATACGTCAACAGAGAAATGGATGTGCTTACAAGAGATTTTTTAAGTGAGTTGGTGTTGATTTGCTTCTTTATCCATGACGGTGGCCCAATCCTGTAGACCGATTTCCTAAATGATGCCTTGCCAAAATAAGTCTTGGAGATCTTCGCTTCCATTTGTCCTTCATCACCTAGCCAATTACTCTTGCCCTTACACTTCTCAATGACAAAGGATGGTTTTTCGTGCTTCTTTTCATCAACAGACAATGCTGATAAGACAAAAGAGACATGTGCTCTAGTATCTGATTCAAAGTCAAATCCATTTCAAAAAAAGAAAAAGAAGACAAGCTTACTAGTTTGCTCATTTTGCTGAAATCTGATGTCGTCCTCATGTTTCGATTTTCTCTGGCATCCATTGGGCTCAAACACTTTGACTGTGAACACCATGTTTCCCTCATACCTTAACAACAGACAATTAGCACCAGTGATGCCATGAGACATCAGAAACTGTGACCAACCACCTGCGAAGAACACGTCTGAACCGTTCATCTCGACCTCAATTTTACTAATTTTGCCATGGGGACCCAAGAAAATGGCCACATGACTGTTCAGATCGTCTTTGGGGATGTAACTTTGCAGAAATCTAGAAGGTATTTGCTGCACAAGAACGGAGAGAGAGTAAAGTCAGGCCCATTGTTGTAATAAAAGAAAACAAAGTAAGGAGCAACAACAGTCCGCCAAACCATCTTTTCCTGAGAATCTGGTGGAAGTAGACCGATGAACTGTGGCTTACGGGGAGAATCATTGCTGTTGGTCGTTGCTTCATCTGAACAAAATAAGAGTAATTAGCATTAACTTGAATAAAATCATGTTCTAAAATACGCGAGCAACACAGAAATTCATTAAGACATTACTGGCAGCCGGGAACCAGATGTTAATCGTGATAAGTTGGCAAATATTTTCGTGCAAGTTTCCTATTACATATGATTTTCCAAGATCATAAACTGCCCCTCTTTCAAGAAACAGCTGAACATTGTAAGGACTGCAATATCGCAACATCACACCAAGCATTTCAGAGTAAAAAAGCAGATCACCAACATTACTGGTCTGATCTGTGTAAAAATTCTTTTATATAAGAGGAGGCGAATTGCAGAAACAACTCGAATCACATTGAGATGAATAACCTTCAAGATTTGCATGAGGAATCGATCTTTACCTGCCGGTGTTTGAGTTGCGAGCTCCCTGAGGCAACAGCTGCCGTCGAACGCCTTGACGGTGAGCACGCCGCCGCCGTGGTGCCGCAGGACAAGGAGCCAGCCCGCGCCGACGCCGCACGCGGCCGCGAACTCCGGCCACCCGCGCCCCAGGCACGCGCCGTCGCCGTCACGCGACCTTTCCCTTGCCGAACGGGACGAAGACGTGGGCCTCCGCTGCGCCAATGTCCTCGTCGAGCTCGTCGGGGATGCGCTGCAAGTGCAAGATATGCAGAGACATCAGCTCTGCTCCACGAATTGGGGATTGCGGTTGCGGCGGCGTCCGAGCACGCGGCGCGACGGTGAAAGAATCGCACTCACCAGAGCTTTGTGAGAGAAGGGTAGCAGCACCCGCATATGCTTTCCGGCGGCGGCGCTAGGGTTGCTGGGGCCGGGCGACGCCATGGCCGCGGACGTGTGCGTTGGGCGAAGGCGGCGAAGTGAATGCGACAGTGAAGTGAGGAAGTCGTACCGGGTCGGCGGGGGACAAGTGTGAAATGGAGCAAGGTCAATGTTGTCTTCAACCATTTCTCCAACGATAAATCACACACTTTTCAATTGAGCTGACATGTTTTGTTATATTTTTATTCCACCCACTTAAAGCAACAATAATTTATTCCAAATAGTTCATATGAAGAAAGTCTCAGAAAAAAAAGTTCCATATGAATGGGACATATATTAATGACTCTGTTCGGCAAGCTGCGTTGCGGCTGTTTACTGTAGCTGTTGCTGGTAAAAAATAGAAGAAAACACTGTATCAGATGCTGAAGAAATAACTGCGAACACTGTAATGGCTCCTACACCTGCGGAACATGCTCAATAAGCTTTTGTTGTCTCAATAGACCCCTTTAGCAAAGCTTATGGAGGGACTTTTGCTTTAGTTTATAGCTCCATAAACCATGGAGCCAGTTTATTGCTTTAAGCAGCATAAGTTGCATTAAACCATTTATGAATTTGTACTATGAAGGATGAGCAAAAATAGTAGCTTATCTGGTTTATGGTTTTCCACACACATGATAAGTTGGAAGCTAAACCTGTTTTTTCCATGAACTAAAGCCGTCCCAAAAAAAAAGGCATAAATGTGTGCCTAACACTTTGTTTTTCAAATTTTCCTCAAACAAAAGTTACTCCTTCCATTTTTAAATTTGACATCATTGACTTTTTTTCATTGCTTTGATCATTTATCTTATTCATAAATCTTTGTGCAAATAGCTAAATGTATAAGTTATCTTTGAAGTGTTTTTTATGATAGACAAAACAATATACATTTCACACGTTTAGCAACTAATTATTTACATATATTTTATTGGTCAAAATTCAATGAAAAAATCAACAGTGTCATATATTTAAAAAACTGAAGTAGTGCCGAGTAACACTTGCACCCTCTCGTTGCTTCCCTCACCCTTGCCGGTCACTCGTGATGGAAGTCGAGCAAAAATGTCGCACAATCCTACAATGGATAGGAGATGGAGCATGTTGTGAGGAGGGAGAACAAGGTCGTCTAACGGATAAGTGGAATGGTGGTGCGTGGAAAAAGAAAAGGAAAGGTATAAAGGAGGAGGAAGCATAGTTCTTCACACCAACACATCTTAGACCGGAACCATAGTTTTCGTTGAAGGATGCTCATTAGCACAGCCGAATTCTCATTGATATCGTTGCTACAGTCCTACTCATTTGTTACCTTCTTGTTTTGACGTTAGGCCAGCAAATTTATGGCTGCTCTAAAGTAAACAAAATAAAAATGAAGGGAATAATTCATTATATTTATAATGTGTTAGAATCCGTACCAATCAACTTTATAAACTTTGACCAATTAACATGTTAAAAACTATTAAGACTTATACAACGTAAAATAGTATAGTTAACTATTTGCCTATTAATTTTTTGACAAAAATATATTTTTTTCATATTTATTTACATAAACTACAGAAAATTCTGATCAAAACATGCCTTATAGCCAGTGAAAAGCTGCTTCAAATGAAAACTAGTGGCTAAATTTTACTCCCCTTCAGTTAATTATTACATTTCAAAGTTAAAGGGAGCAGTCAAGGGTTATTTGTTTTGTAAAGTCCATTTTACTACTGAACAATTTACTTTGTCTGATTTATCCTTTAGACAAAATCATAGCTTAAATTACTCCCTCAGACAATTCATGTTGGTGCAATACACCCCCTATCATGATTTGTCTTTTTTTGTTTCTCGATGTCCAATTGAATTTGAAGCTCAGATTTTGTTTGATGATAATTAACACAACAACCTATTATAACATATTTTTTGGACACTGTTCACATAATCTAATACATAGAAATAATGTCAAACAATATGTTATAATTATTTTAACATAGTTTATTGTGTGAGCTATCATCATGTAACCTATCATCATGTGAGCTATCATCATGTAACCTATTATAACAGTTAATACATACAAATAATGTCAAAAAATATGTTATAACTATTTTAACATAGTTTATTGTGTGAGCTATCATCATGCAAAATTTTAGCCTTAAATTCAACTTGTATGTTGAGAAACAAAAATACAAATAGCAATAAGGGTATATTGCACCAACCTAAATTATTCAAAAGAGTAAAATAGACTTTTCTCTTTTTTTAAAAAACAAACAAACCACTAACCCTATCTCCAACCACAAACTCACTCCCACAAACTCGTGATGACCATGGTGTCGTCAAGCACGGCCTGCGCGTAAATGGAATCCCTTGGGACCGGATCGATCTGTCCTTTTGCTGTCAGAGATCGTGCATAAACAACAATGTATCTTTACCACCCGGTAAATATAGATGAGCCCCGCAGCATAGAGAAATAGCTACGTCCAATTCTCACAATGCTATGGCTGGTGTATTCCATATGTGTATGCCTTAAACCAATCGGTGTACACCACATGAGTGAAATGTATAGTTTATTCCCTACATGAGTGAAATATAACTAATCCTCACTTTAGCAATAAATGCTACAATGCTCCTCTCCACAATACTAGCTATGTACTTCTATATGTACTACATTTATTGTATAATGGCCATCATATGTCCACATTGTGGCTGTTCAAGAAGCCTCCGGCCGCGTCTACTCGCACCAGCGTGCATGAGGCCACAACGCGTAGAGATGCCTGCTCCACTCCGCCGCCATTGTTTGGGGTCCACGCGGCATGCTCAACATTTTAAAACATAACTCTTCAGGTTGTAAAAGTGAGCATGGCGCTTTGATATCAAGGTTCCTTTGCTCTCAAAAGAGTTTTGAGTTCTCACCTTCTCCCACCTAGTATTACTGGATTTGCATGACACTATTATGTAAGTTACTATGAAAATCGGCTAAACAATTTACCAAGATAGTGGTGCAGCTAATGTTGATTTCAGTAAAACTTGTACTGATTTGTTTAAAGGGCAAATAAATAAAAAAAGAAGTATCAGAATTTTTGATTGAAATTTTGAACAAGCCATTGCAGCTAACTGAGTTCCCTCTCTGTAGTTTTCAACTTCTGAAGGAAGATTGGGATGAACATCATCATTCATTTTTTCTCCCCGTATGACCTAATAATTTTGTTACTTCCAGATGAATAAGCATCAACAGATAGGCATCTAGAAGTGTTCAAGTTAGGCAATTAACAGTGCAAGTCAAATTACAGTAACCGATACAGGGGTTTTAACAACAGATACACCCACACAGGTGAACTGATGCACTACCTAGTTCTAGCTATTGGACACGTGTTGTCAACTTGCCACGTGACGTTTTCAAATAAGTAGAGTGCAGATGTCAGTATGTCACCCGCCTTAATCCCATTATCCAGGCAGAAACACTTCCAACCCAGCCTCGCTACATGGTGGCTGCTATTCTTGTATGGAACCACATGGGCCTGCCAAGATCTGGTGCTGCTCATTGAGGTCTTGAGCATCACATTGGAAGGTTTCCTGATTCCAACCGCCTCGCAGAAGACCGGTGGCAAACACTACAAGAATTGCATTGATATTTGTAAGCAACTGTCGACAATCTATGTACCAAAGAGGATGAATAATTACTGCATGCTCAGAATGCGGGGTTTGATAACATGTTCTTAAGTGCAAAATAACTATGTCAAAGTAATATAACAGTTGATACCATGTGAAAATAACTACATCAAAATAATGATTTGGGTTCATATTCATAGCAAACTTTTAGTTCATATTCATGCTAAAAACTGGAAAATGTTCATCCTATTTCTAATTTGCTCGTATCAGTAGATAAGTGATTATTCATACAAGAGCAATTTCAGCTGAGAAGGTGTTGATATCCTTCTTTATTCAAGCTGGTGGTCTAATCTCAAAGACACATAAAGCATCAAAGAACTTCCAGGGCTTTTTGGTCTCTTTGTACCTTTTGTTACTTGGCTTGTTATTCTTGGTCCTAAACTTCCTACTGAAAGTAGAATGGGTTTCCTATTGTTTCTTTCTGTTTATATGTTCATGGTGATACTGAATAAGATAGTGGACAGGTGCTTCAGTATTTAACTCACATATCAGAGCTGATTTATCTTATCCTTGCAGCGTTTGACAACGACATGCCATACTGTGGTCTCTACAACATGGAAGGTGCAGATATCGCCGAGCTCGAGATTGTTCTCCCGGGAGAATTTTGGCCAACCCTGTCCAAGCCGGCTCTTACTCTTGCATGGGATATAGTGCACCTGCCAAGATTCATTACTGTTCATTGAGGTCTTGAGCGTGATTGCGCAGCGTTCTTTCAACCCAATACCATCACAGAAAGCTGGTGCCAAAGCCTGAAATAAAAGGGATCATGCTGGTTTCCATTAACCATAATCATAGTGGATGAATACTGAATGCTAGATCTAAAGTTCATTTATTGGATCAATAACATGTTTTCGAACTGCAGATATAAAAAATATTCTTCTAAAAATGGAAAAAGATACATGAAAAATATTATATAGATTCTGATATACTACATCAAATATCAAACTTTAATATATAATGATTTGTTTCTTGCTGTTACCATGTGCATATACTATCGCTAGTTAGAGCACCAATTAATCAAATTGACATATTGATATTGGCCTCTATTTCTCTGTAAGGTATTAAAATCTATGTTGACATAAGTGTCAGATGCCACACTAACTCTTCAGCCCATAACTGTTAAAACATACAATACTATGCTATTACATGGGGGGAAGCGATTGTGCTTACAAGTTGATCTTTAAGTACATTGGCATTAATCTGCTTCATTATCCATGACGGTGGCCCAATCTCATAAACAGATTTCTTCATAAATGATGCCTTGGGCAAAGAAGTCGTGGAGCCTGTTGGTTTCTTTTCTCCTTCACTACTTGCCCAGTCGTTCTTGCTCCTACACTTCCAAGCGAAATCATACAATGGGTCCTGCCGCTCTTCAACACCTGGTAATGTTGATACTCCATGAGATAAAAGGGGCATGTACTTTAGCATTCAACTCACATTCAAGTCCACTGCTAATAGATATTTTAATAAAAAAATCATAAAGATGTTGCTCACATTGTTGAATCTTGACGTCCTTGTGTTTAGATTTGCTTTGGCATCCATCAGCCCCAAACACTTTGACTGTCAACACCATGTTACCCTCATACCTTAGCAACAGAGAATTACCTTTACAAACGCCATGAAGTGCTAAAAACTTTGACCAGCCAGCAGCAAAGAACACGCCTGACCAGTTTATCTCAAGCTCAATGGGACAAACTTTGCCAAGGGGCCCGGCAACAATGGCCATACGTTTGTTCAGGTGCTCTTTAGCGACGTACTGTTCCACAAACTTAGAAGGCATTAGCTGTAAGGCAAAAAGAAAAAGAAAAAAAAAAGAGTGAAAGTCAGAGCATTCGATACGTGCACACAAAGTGGAGAAAACAAACTCGTAACAACAGTGCACGAACCATCTTGTCCATAGAACCTGGTGGCAGAGCACTGATAAATTGTGGCCTCCCAGAAGTATCTGTGCTGCTCGTGGTCCCTTGGGCTGAACAATATAGTTACAACATCTCATCTTCTATTTTAGAAAGTAGCAACCAGGAAGAACAAGAGTAAGCGACCGAAAAGGAGAAAGAACAAAAACAATCAATTTGAACCCAAGAGATAAATCAATAAAAAATTAATTACACGATCATTTGTTTCCATGTAACATTTTGAGAACTAAACTAGTTGGCAGCATGGTACAAGAGGTTAACCAAGATCACATAGATTAGTTAATGAGAAATCCATCACAGTAAAAAAAAAGCTTGGGATGGCTCCAACCAAAAATGTATCTTTAGGAGAACTTTCAATAGGACTTGGGATGGAATAGTTCAACTTGCTTCTACTATCATTTTCGCTGAGGAGTAAGATAGCTTGATTTGGCAATTTTCCTCAATCAGTGTTTACTCATCTTATTCGTCGTATAAGGTGATCAATTTCAGAGGAGTCATGCCAACACACACTCCTTCTACCTGGCAAATCAAAGAGTCCCCTAGTACTTTTCTTTATGTGGTTATGCCAAAAAAAACATAATCATGACTAGAGACAATGTTAGGAAGAGAAAGCACTTAGATGACAAAAACCGCTTGTTCTGCACAGAATTTGAATCTGTGAACTTTGGATAGGTATTTCTCAATTAGTGGGTTTTGTTCTTTCAGTATGTAGTAGCTAGAGAAATTTGGATAGGTATTTCTGAATTAGTGGGTTTTGACATGGGGCAGAGCTATGAAGAATCAGTTGATAAATGCTTGCTTAGTAACAGAAAGTATTGTTTGGTTAACATGCTTAGCTCAGCAACTCTACGGGGAATATGGAAAATAAGCAATGAAATGTATTTTCAGAATGCTGTAAGGAAGGACTTGGCGAGTATCTGGAGAAGAATTGCCGGGCTGATGACACAATGAAAGTTGCTCTGTCCGGTTGGCCGTCTGCAAGAGTTCGAGCTGCTCATCACGTCGTCGAGGGAGCAAGCCTCAAGTCCAGCAAGGTTGCTGTGAGCACCAGCCTGTGGGAAAGTAACGAAGATGTGCAGTGCTTCGTTTTGAGGCTATGTTCTGGAGCGAACTGAATGTAATAGGCTAGCTGGTGGTCATAACTTTGGTTGTCTTGGTGAGAGGGTGGCTTGCCGAACCTGGTGAACTAAAGTGGGCTGTAAGCAATTTTGTTCCGTTGCAATGCAATGAGATAGGGACAATCTGTCCTGATACTATATATATAAAAACACACTGTTAATTTGGCACAAGTTATCTTCTTGCAAGCTAGCTGCAAAGAACACTCTTTCACCATTTTGAAAAGAACATTACCTTTCAGATCAGATCACCAGCACATTTTCAGGACAGACAACAGGAAACGATTTTAGTGCAAGGAGAGAGCTTTCACACTTACAAGGGAACAAACACTTGAGGTTTCACACAACGAACTAGAAAGATGTTTATCCAGCCAAATACCCATCACGTTCACAGGTGAAAAATAAAAGGCAATTCTTTATTTGACCGAGGCAACAAAAAGGATCTTTACCTGCAGGTGGAGAGGCTCGAGCGGGAGCGCCGAGCTCCGTGAGGCAGCCGCTGTCGTCGAACGCCTTGACGGTAAGCAGGCCGCGGCCGCGGTGCCGGAGCACCAGGCGGCACCCCGCGCCGACGCCGCACGCGTCGGCGAACTCGGGCCACCCGCGCCCCAGGAACGCGCCGTCGCCGTCCCGCCCCACCTCCACGTGCCACACCTTAGCCCTGCCGCCGTACTGGCCGACGACAAGGGCCTTCCCGCCGCCGATCTCCCCGGCGAGCTCGTCGGGGATGCGCTGCAATTGTGCGAGGTCAGTTGGGTTGGGGTTTATTGGGCGACCGAGCGCGCGGCGCGGCGGCGTGCTCTTACCAGACGGTCGCAGGAGAAAGGCAGCAGCACCCGTAGGTCCTTGGCCTTGGCGGTGCCATGGTCGCCGGACGGCGCCATGGGCGAGGACGCGCGTGGACGAAAGTGGGGAAAGCGAGTAAGAGCAACTCCATCCGTCTCTTCATAATTTGCTTCCCAATATCTTTTTGGAGGAGGCTTCCAATAACATTTTCAGTATATTAGGAGATGCAGCTCCAGCAGTCTTCCAATACCTCGATCCTCATTCACCATCAACCTGACATGTGGGGTTTGTTTTTTTCCTCTCTTTCATCTCACTTACACATGGAGCCGCCCTTATCCTCCCCTTTACCCCCCACCTCGCCATGACGCGGCGCGCTCGTGTCCCTCGTGACGGCCTCCCCCGCCATGGTTATGCCCGCGTCCCTCGTGACGGCCTCCCCCGCCATATCAGCGCCCGCCTCTCCCACCATCGCCGCATCCGCCACGCCCGCCTACCCTGCCATGGCCTCGCATGGTCGCTCACGAGGAAGGCGAGAAGGCGGCGCGTGGGACAAGTGGGAGGCAAGACCGGAGCTCGACGAAGGAAGCAGCGGTGTGCCGTCCACTCCACGCACGGCGGCGGCCATGGCATGACTGGTGATTTGGTGGCGGCGACCGGAATTGATGCAGCCCGCCATTCGAGGCCAAGATTTGGGCGGCGCATGGGTCAACGGGGACGGAGGGACGTTACGGCGACGACGACGGACTCCTCTGCAACCATGGAGGGCAAGTGCAACGTCTGTGGTTGCGGGGCGTGGCCTCCGGGCAGGTGGCGACGCGGCGGCGGTTGAGCGGGAACGGCGGCGCACACGCGGAGGGAGAGAAGGAAAGTGCGCGCACGCGGGGAAGAGGTGGGGCCCGTCAAAAAGGGTATTGGGAGGGTTCCAACTATAGTGGGAGGGAAGGACTGATTTTTGGGAGGGGAGGAAAAGTGGGGAGTTTGTTTTTGGAGATTGCTGGAGCTGGTTTTGCCTCTCCAATATAGCAGTTATTTTGCTATTGAAAAGGGGATTGGGAGACTGTTGGAGTTGCTCTAAGCAACCGACAGAGAGGATGGAGAGGCGGACTGTAGTCCTATTTAGTTGACTCTTGATAGTTCTCGTGCATTTGTGCCAAGCCAGTTCCAAATTCCTGTCGATTTATTTACAAGCCAAAGTGAAATTCTGGTAAAAAAAAATGGTGTAGCCTGATTTATTTGAGATTTCATCGTCCTAGTCAAGTTCCGATTGCTGGTACAAAATTTTAGTTTTATAAACGGAATTGCAACAAAAATGTTTTAGTCAGTATCCTGATTCAGTCAGAACTGGTTCTGAACCAAATAGCCCACAAATTTTCGGCCTGCCAATGCTCGATTGGTTAACCCCATAAACCAAGCTGTGCCAAAACGATGACAAAGCCAATGGCGCAAAACAATTGCAAAATCAAGGACTTTGGTACGGCAATAATATTTGTAACGATTCTTTCAGATCCCTGAAGAAAAAAATAAAACGACTGGATTCAGATTTTATTACTTAGTCCCCCGTTACTTTTTGACGGTGAGATAGAAGGGGCAGATAATCTATCTACAGTTACACTATTAGATATCGGCGCATCATCTCATCCAGTCATCCTACATGATCGTGCAATGTCAAACATGCTACAGGTCTAAGGATTTCTTGTGATCATTATTATACAACTAGAAACGCAGGAAGCTAAGAAGCAACAGCAGATGACACTTCCCGGAACTAGATGAACAGACGTACTGTCTGGTATCGTTGTCCTAGCTTTGTTATTCCGACATACCACAACACAGTTTCAACTTCACTGATCGATGGTACAGGCGCCATTCCTTGAGCCTGCTATTCCGATAGAAATTGGCAACTTGGCATGACGTTATTGGTCTCACACTTCCTACCAGAACAATGTGCTTCCTGTTGCTTTTGAGTATCTGTTAATGTTATAAAAATATTTCGGTTAAAAACAGAAAATATTAATACTTGATAAGGCAAAGGGACACTTTCTTCAATATGAAAAACACATTCAATCCATTGTTAACATATTCCAATATATCGGAAATCGAGATATCTTTTGCTTACGACGTGAGATATCGATATGCCACAGCATGGAGCATGGTTTCGATGACGTTGAAGGTACAGACATCCACCTTCCTTGAGCCCATTCTCCTTACAGAACTTCTTCCACCCTGACACAATCTGTTGAGGTCTTGAGTGTAATTGTGCAAGGTTTCGGGAAGCCAATTGCATCACAGAATGCTGGCGCCATAGACTGCACAAATTGCGGTCACATTGGTCGCACAACTTATTTCAGTTAGTAACACTGTGATCCATCTATCAGTGGAGAATACTGAATTCTAGATTCCTTAATCACAATACTTGTTTTTTTTTGAAATTAGGGAATTTTATTACCCCTGCCTCTCTGAAGAGGCGGCACCAAGTCTTCAGTTATTACCCCTGCCTCTGAAGAGGCAAAACAGCAACTGAAAAAAAAAACAAACGAAAGAAAAAGGAAACAAAACCAGCTGACATCCAGGCAATTCGCCAGATCCTGGGTAGTTTTCTCTCACAGAGCCCCTCCCTCACCCTGCCTGCGCATCTCTTCCTTATCTGCAACTGTTCTTCTTCCGGCAACCGCACTTGTTTCTTTGCTTTGCCATCTTCTTTCTGCTCCTTTCCTCCTCCTCCTTTTACCTTCCGACGATGTACATGTAACAGCAGCTCACAATATATATTAGTGCACTTCACACTAGCCTCCCATAGGCTATTACCTGCAAACAACCACATGCATAAACCTCTGCATAACAGAACGAATTTATCCAATATCCACCTTCGATATTTAGCATTAGCAACTCGCATAACTCTCCATATTACATTGTCTGCAAATTTTGGCTTTCGCCACAGCCCATACAGTTTTACCATGCAAGCACTACAGTTTTTATAACTTTCAAGCATCTCACAGTTACATGTGGTTTTTCTTTATCCATCAACAGTCGGTAGAAACAGAACATCTCCCTGGTAGCTCTTAACATGCTCCTCCATGTCGCTCCCATACTTTATCATCGCCTCCCTTTCATCTGTTTTCAACAAAATTCCCCATAAGTTCATATAAGAGGTAGCAGAAAAGATGATTTGATTAATGTCAACCAGATAACGTTCTTTGAACGTGGTATTGTTACGCCACTTCCAAATAGCCCATAGTAGAGCTGTTCCTATCACTCTACTGGTATGCCCATTCCTGCATATATTCCCATTTACCCAATCATCCAGACAACCCGGTTGACTACTAATAATCCCCACTTCCTTTAACACTGACCAACCATGAACTGAAATTGCACAAGAGAAAAATAAATGATCAATCATTTCGTCACTCCCACAAAAGCTACACATTTTCTCAGATAAACTAATTCTTGTTATTGTTGGTCAACAATCATTTTGAAGTGCCTATGCATGACAAATGTTATTTTGAAGTGCTAACACTATGACTAAAGTACTTCAGATAAACTGATTTTTCACATCCTTTGATAAAATTCACATATCATAAAGTGAAGCATCAAATTGATGTGTTAGCTTCTGATTCTCCAAAACGAAGGGTAGGCTTTACAAAAGTCTAAATGCCATGTTATATCCTAGCAATGTTTCAATTCATATTCTGTCAGCAAATTAAATGAGTTCGACTGTACATAGCTTGCTTGCTCAAAATAGTAGGGAAACGTGCTTACTAAGGTGTTCTCAAGTGTGTTGGTATTGGTCATTTTCTTTATCCAAGATGGCGGCCCAATCTCGAAGACACATTTCTTTTGTAATGAAGCCTTGTTCAAAGTCATGGAGCCTTTCCGCGTCTTTTGTCCTTCACTGCTTCGCCAATCATTCTTGCTCTTGTACTTCCTACTGGACACAAAAGGGGATTCCAGCTGCTTTTGAAGCCATGTTAATGTTTCTCCACCCAGGAAGTTATGTTAATGTTCATACTTGATAAGAATGAATCGACCAAAGCAGCAGTATCCAACTCACATTGCAGAGATGATTTATCTTTTCATGATATCGTATTATAACAACATGCCACAATGTGGTCTTGACCACATGGAACGTGCAGATGTCGCCTTCCCCGAGACAGTTGTCCTTGCAGAACCTCCTCCAACCCCGTGCAAACTTGTAGCTGTTGTTCTCGTACGGGCGACCATGCACTAGCCAAGACCCAATGCTGTTCATTGAGGTCTTAAGTGTGATCGTGCAAGTTTCCTGCAACCCGATAGCATCGCAGAAAGATATTGGCAAAGCCTACAAAAGTCACAATCACATGTCTGAATCGTGGATGATACTAACTGCTAGATATAAACTCTGTTTCTTCAGTCTGATTAGAAGTTCTTGAAATGCATATACATGAAAATATTACAGGATATGCAGTACTTTAATATAATGATTTAGTTACTGCACTGTTAGCATGGTCATATATTACCAGTAGTTAGAGCATCAAATAATTAAAACGAATATTTTGGTCTCTATTTCTCCATAAGGAACTAAAAGCTACTGGCATAAGTCAGATGCCATACGCTAGCAATGTTTCAGTATTATTTTTTAACATATGAGGTAAATGCCTGTGCGTACAAGTTGCTTTTGAAGTGTATTGGTGTTGACATGCTTCCTTATCCATGACGGCGGCCCAATCTCATAGACAGTTTTCCTCTGTGATGATGCCCTGTTCGATGAAATCATGAAGCATTTTGGTTTCTTTTGTTTTTCACCAGGCCAACTGTCCTTGATCTTACGCTTCTGAATGGAAGCAGATGGTGCTCTCTGCTGCTGTTCGATATCTCACAATGCTGATAAGACAAAACATACATATAATTCAGTATTTAACTCAGGCACGCTGATTGTTAACAGATAAATAAATTCCGAAATGCACTAGTTTTTGCTTACGTTGCTGTATTTGGATGTCCCTGTGTTTGGACTCTCTCTGGCATCCATCTGACTCAAACACTTTGATTTTAAACACCATATTGCCCTTGTACCTTAACAGTAGTGCATTAGCTTCAGTGATGCCATGAAATGCCAAAAACTGTGACCAGCGACCTACGAATTACACATCCGACTGATTCATCTCGAGATCTATGTGCCAAACTTTACCAAGGGGCCCCAAAAAGATGGCTGTACTTTATTATTGAGTTGCTCTTTTGGCATGTAATGTTGCACGACCGTAGCAGGTATTGACTGCAAGAAGCCAATAACACATAAAAAGAGTAAGGTCAGGCAACTCCAATAAGAGGAAAACGAAGTGAATAAAAATATTAGCAATAACAGTCTGCGAACCATCTTTTTCAAGGAATCTTTTCGAAGTACACTGATGAACTGCAGCCTATGAAGAGCTTCTTTGTTGATCACGGTTGCTTCAACTGAACAAATATATGTCGTAATTAAACAATCAGTATGAACTGAGAATAGAAATTCATTACCAAATGGAAGTCCAGAACTAGAAGTTAATCAACATTACATAAGCTCAACTGAGTAGAAATATATTGTTGCAAGCTTTTCGGTATCAATTATTTACAATTATTGTCTTTCGACAATCAGCTGAGCATTTTAAGTACTCCAATATTGCAATATTAATTTCTCTATTCTGTTAGATAAGTTGTACTTTTCTAAGAATAAAGGTAAGGAAATGATCCTACATGAAAAGGTTCAGTTATTGTACATTAATAAGATGGATAACTTCTTCCCCTGACTGCAATAGGGATGCATTCACACAATTACATGAGAAGAAAAAAGGGAAACATTTCAAAAAGAACTAAAAAAATGTTATCCACACAAGAATTCATCGCATTCAGTCACAGGTGAAACAATTTTCTTTCAGACTCTGACACCATTGAGGGGGAAAAGGTGAAATCTTTACCTGAAGGTGGAGCGGGAGCGGGAGCGCCGAGCTCCCTGAGGCAGCAGCTGGCGTCGAACGCCTTGACGGTGAGCACGCCGCGGCCGCGGTGGCGCAGGACCAGGAGCCACCCCGCGCCGACGCCGCAGGCGGCGGCGAACTCCGGCTACCCGCGGCCGAGGAACGTGCCGTCGCCGTCCCGCCCGACCTCGACGCGATGGAAATTGACCTTGCCGACTGACGGGCCGACGACGAGGGCCACCCCGGCGCCGATTTCCACCGCAAGCGCGTCCGGGATGCGCTGCAAGCGCAAGATTAATAAGGGAAATGCTTCACGGGTTGGGGTTTTCGCACGCGGCACGGCGCGACTTACCAGGCTGCCGCGGGAGAAAGGGAGGAGGACCCGCAGGTGCTTGACCTTGGCGCCGCCATGATTACCAGACGGCGGCATAGCCGAGGACGTGCGGGGAAGGTGGTGAGCCGCCCAGGAGGCTCCGTCGGCTGCAGGGGAAGGAAGTAGAGTAGCACTATTTGGTCGGGAATGTTCACAATTGTATCCACAAAAATCGCCGGCTTTTATGACATCTGAGGGCTAAGTGATTTTGTTAAAAATCAGGCTTCAAAGTTTAAAACGTTCTCTTTTTATTGTTTTTGTAAAGAAGCGTTTGTTGAATTGTTGCTCCTGTATTCTTAATTCCTGCAAAAGGTAATTTGACAATCCCTATTGTCGAATTTTCCTTTGCTTTATTAAATTTTATCTACAAGCAAGACAGCAACAAACTTCTCTTATTGCTATAGACAATACGGTGGAGCAAGATTTTTATCTTCGACTGCCCGGTGCTAGAAATTGGGGGATTCATATCAGTGTTTTAAATAGCGGGCTAAGCCTTTTAACGGCTGATGCTTACAAAGGCTAAGAAAAGCTATAGCGGGCTTGATGTCCACAAAGGCTAAGAAAAGCTATAGCGGGCTATAGCCACAGCTAAATTCATTTAGTGGTTTCACAATACCATTAAGAAATCAATAAATAATTAGACATAAAACATGACATCAAGAAATTTTCATAGCTAAAATAGGACGATGACTTCATGCCTTCATTGTATCATTATTCAAAGTTTTAAACACCTTGACTTAATTGGCTAAATTATCTTTTAAAGTTTCAAGCATCATGAAAAGTTTCATATCTTCATCACACGATCATTTAGCGGGCTAAATCACCTTAGTTTAACGGATTTAGCCGACTATAGCAGTGGCTTTAGCGGGCTATGAGGCTTAACGCTAAACGGAGATTAGCTTAGCCCCTCGTCTCCTCAGAGGCTATAGCGGGCTATAGCCAGCTATTACATTGATTCAGATTCGTATAGAATTAGAACAATTATATGTTTGTTACTATGATAGTCATAACAATTTACCAGGTTAGTAATGCAGATAAGTCTTAGCTTTAGCACAACTTTTACTAATTGTTTTACATTGTTAAATGAAAAATACAAGTAAAAATCGAAGTCTTATATTTCGAACAATCTTGTCCGTGGATAACAAAACTTTATGATTGAAATCAAGAACACTGCCATTGCAGCTAAACCGAGTGTTCTGTGTTCACGCTTCTAAGTTTGAAAGGAAGGAATAGACATTGATTCAATATTGATACTTCCCCACAAATAAGCATGAAGTCCTTAACTTTTTAAAGGCCGGGATTGACACTGGCCTAATTTTGATAGTTCCACTCAATTAAGCATCGCAAAGCCTCCCAGCAGCATTCAACCTAAGCACTTAACCGCGCAAGTCAAATTACAGCAAAATACATATGATTTTAGCATGAAACACACCCGCACAGCTGAACTAATTTACTATCTGATGCTACTACTAGCTTACCTACACGCGCGCGATGGTTACATGCCACACGGTGGTTTCAACAATGTTGAAAGTGCAGACGTCGCCCACTTTGATCCCGTTCTCCTGGCAGAAACTCTTCCAGCCCAACCGCCCAACATGGTGGCTGCTATTCTTGTATGGAACAACACTCGTCTGCCAAGCCTCAGTGCTGCTCATTGAGATCTTGAGCGTGATAATACAAGGCTCCCGGATTCCAATCGCCTCACAGAATTCCGGTGGCAGATACTGTAAAGAATTGCAATCATATTCGTCAGCCAAGCCAACCAATCATTGTAAGGGATTGTCTACTATTCATATATAGCAGTGGATGAATGATAGCAAAATCTGAATTCTTGTTCATGTGGGGTTCACAATAATTTCAAGTTCTTGATGGATGCAAATGTACGTAACAATATTATGAAGAGCTGATACTGTGTCAAAATATATTGATTGGAATTGACGGGATTCCTTTTGTTAGCATGCACATACATATCATAAGTAATTAATGCATCAAAAGAAAGTGTTGGTTCCTGTTTTCGCATATTCATAAGTAATTAATGCATCAAAAGTAATTAATGCTTGTCGAGAGGAGTCATAGATCACATATTCTTGTTAAAGAACAGGAAAAGTTTATCCTATTTCCAATTTACTCGCATCAATAGATAAATGATTATGCTTACGAGATTTTTTTTAATTGCCCAGGTGTTGATCTCCTTCGTAATCCATGCTGGTGGTCCAATCTCAAATAAGCATTTTGTCTTTGACGATGCCTCATTCAAATACGTCCTGGAGCCTTTTCGGCTCTTTTTTCCTTTGCTAGTTAACCTGTTGCTGTTGCTCATACGCTTTCTAGTGGAAGAAGAGTTTACCTGTTGTATTTGGTTATATGTTAATATTGATGATACTTGATATGGAGGCAATTGCATATCAACCACACTTATGAAGTCCAATTGTGAAACACCCATCGATTTTCAGATTTTATGATTTCACCACAGATTTTCAAAAAATATGTGATCTTGCAAAATCTGAAAATCGATGGTTGTTTCATAGTTGGAGCTCAAAATTTGGTCAAAACGGTATTGTCCCTTGATAAAACAACAGGGACATTGTGATTCAGTATTTAACTCACATTGAGGAACTGATTTATCTTTTCCTTACTGCGTGTGACAGCTACATGCCAAAGTGTGGTCTCAACAACACTGAAAGTGCAGATATCACCTAGCTTGAGATTGTTATCCCGGCAGAATCTGATCCATCCCTGCCCAAGCCGGTAGCTGCTCTTATTCTTTATATTGCTTTGGTAACCAAGCACTTGCCAAGATTCAGAACTGTTCATTGAGGTCTTGAGAGTGATTGTGCAACGTTCCTGCAACCCGATCGCATCACAGAAAACTGTTGCCAAGGCCTGCAATAATTGGAATCACATTGGTTTCAATAACTGGTTGAGAATTCACTATAATGACAACCCATGGGCACTTCTCAAGTTTGTTTCTTTGGGTTCAATAACAACTACCGACTTAGATAAGTTCTGGTATATAAAATCCAGTACTTCAACTTCAATATAGGGATTCGTTTCGTGTTGTTAGCATGTGCACATAACATCAGTAGCTTAGAACATCTAATGCACAAATAACCTAAGGTCTCCATTTCTCTGTAAGGAATTAAAAGTTATGTTAACCTAAGTCTCCGATACCACACCCTAGTAACTTTTCAGTTCATATTCGTTTTGAACGTACAGTTTTGTCTTGTTCAATAGGAAAGGATTGTGCTTACAAGTTCTCTTGTAAGTGTGTTGGAATTGATCTGTTTCTCTATCCATGACGGTGGTCCGATCTTATAGAGAGAGTTCTTCTGTAATGATGACTCGGGCAAAGAAATGGAGCTTGATGGTTTCATTCGCCCTTCACTACTTGGCCAGTTCTTGCTCTTACACTTCCAAGTGGCTGCAGATAGTGCTTGCTGTCGTTCTTCAGTATCTAGTAATGTGAACAATTGATAAGATAAAGGAGACATACATAGTACAGTTGAGTATTAACTCACGACGATATCCATTACTAGATTCAAAATAATGAAAACAAGCTGCTTACATTCTTGTGTTCTGACATTGTTGTGTTTGGACTCCCTCTGGCATCCATCAGCTGTAAACACTTTGAGTGTGAACACCACGTCTCCCAAGTATCTTAACAGGAGCACATTAACTTCAGTGATGGCATGGAATGCTAAAAACTGTGACCAGCCACCTGCGAAGAACAAATTTGATCCGTTCATCTCAAGCTCAATGGTACACACTTTGCCAAGGGGACCAAAAATATTGGCCTTATGAGCATTGAGGCCCTCATTGGGAATGCACGATCGCACAAATTTAGAAGGCAATAGCTGCAAGAACAAATACAAAAGAGAAGTCAAAGAATTTCCAGTAAGTGCAAACAAACTGGTAACAACTGTCCACAAACCATCTTTCTTAATGAATCCTGTGAAAGCACACTGATGAACTGCGGCTTTCGGGAAGCATCTTTGCTGGGACTCGTGGTTGCTTCAGCTGAACAATACAGTTGCAACTTACTACAATCAGTTCACGCTGAAGAAAGTAATTCATAAGTAATTGCAAGGTCATTTGTTTTTTTTACCACTTTCAAGAACTGAACTAATTGGTAGCAGGGTTAAACATGAGCCCCTTAATTCATTACACTCTTAATTCGGCACAAATTATCTTATTGCGAAGCAACCGACCTAAGTTACAAGACCATTCTCTTTTATCATTTCGAGAATCAGCTGTATAATTTAAAGTCTCCAATATTACAATTAGCTTTCCAGAGCAGACCCCCAACATTACTGACATATGTGTTCCATCGTTTCAGGACAAACAGTAGTAAATGATCCTAGTGCAAGGAAATAGAAGCAGGGTTCACACTTACAAAGGAAGAGAAGTAAAAATTACACAACGAATTCGAAACATGTTATCCATCCAATCACCCTCAGATTCAATCACAGGTGGAAAAAAAAACTTATTGAGGATTTGACACCACGGGAAGAAAAGTGAAATTTTTACCTGCAGGAGGAGCGCCTAGCTCCCTGAGGCAGCCGCTGTCGTCGAACGCCTTGACGGTGAGCTCGCCGCCGCCGCGGTGCCGGAGCACCAGGAGCCACCCCGCGCCGACGCCGCACGCGGCCGCGAACTCCTTCCACCCGCGCCCCAAGAACGCGCCGTCGCCGTCCTGCCCCACTTCCACGGGCCAGAACTTGTCCTTGCCGCCTGGCGCGCCGACGACGCGGGCCTTCCCGCTTCCGATCTCTCCGGCGAGCTCGTCGGGGATGCGCTGCAAGCGTGCAACAGTTAGGCCGGCAAAGGAGCACGCGGAGCGACGGCGGTGGCGCTGTTCTCTTACCAGACTTCCACGGGAGAATGGCAGAAGCAACCGTAGGTCCTTGGCCTTGGCGGCGCCATGGTCGCCGGACGGCGCCATAAGGCGGCCGGCTGAGGACGAAGGTGGTGGGTGAGCAACGGCCCTTGGCCTTGGGGAAAGCGACAGTGTGGATTGTAGTGCTATTTGGTTGGGGCTGGCTGGGTAAGCGGAACAGTCGGCCATTATGGGGGATTTATTGACGCCACAGCAGTTCCAAGATTAATAAGCTGATTTAGGGCTCCTTTAGATAGTAGGAAATTCAAAAGAAAAATGTAGGATTCACAATCCTTAGGATTATGGCACTGTTTATGTCTTTGGATTGCAGGAATTGAGCGTAGAAAAAAACAGAGGAAAACTTCCTATGCAACCCAGAAACGTAGAAAAAATTCCATCCACTCCAACCTCTTTCTTTTCTTTCCTTTGCTTGTCATAGTTGATAATCTTATACTTTCCATTTCCTGCGTTCTAAACGATCATACTTCTTCAATTCCTATGTTTTTCAATCCTCTGTTTTGCACCCGCCATCCTATCCTATTCCTGCGTTTTTTCCTATTCCTGTGCGTTCCAAAAGAGCCTTTACAGGGCGAAGTGCAAATGTAGCAAAATTTATTGTGGCTTAAATTGTAGTTGACGAATCCAGAGACAGCTAAATAGACACTTCATACAATCCAGAGACAGCGTCTGTCTGTATAGTTGTTTAATGCTCTGCATGCAGCTCAGGATCAATCATAAATAACATTTGTGTGTATCATTGTATTGCTATGTACCTTATAAGGAACAAATATATTCATATAGCAAATAGTATAATGAGAGTACACATTCACAATTCACAAAAAAAAAGTGAAAAAAAAAGAAAACGAAAAAAAGAAAAAGAAACAAGAGTATTGATGGGCTCATTATATGTGTGCCGGCCCAGCGAGCCCACCAGCAGGTCAAGCAGGTCTTGTTTTGTACTCCCTCCGTCCCTAAATGTAGGGCCTTTTAGCTTTCAAACAAGAAAATAGTTAAGGTGGTAAAAGACTACCATACCCTTTATTTTTAACTCCACTCACACCTCCACCAACCCTCCCACCAACCACAGAGTTTGTCTTATATGCAAAACTACCTATATTTAGGGAAAAATTTCGAACTCCAAAACTACCTATATTAAGGGACGGAGGTAGTATCTTCTTCCTCACGACTCTTCTTGACTTCTTCTCACGATGCATGCCTAACACAGAATAGGAACCGATCAAAAAAAAACAAAACAAAACACAGCAATACAATGATACACACAAATGGCCAATCCTTTTTATGGTGGTCAAATCTGAGCATTTTGGACGGATGATGCACCATGGTTGTTCAAATTGCTACAAGGTAAGCTCTTTTAGCCGGGACGTCGTGTTTTTTTTCCCCATTATCTAAAAAAAAAGGTAAGCTCTTTCAAAAAAAAGAAGAAGGGTAAGTTCATACATCTTGGCAAGGTAACCATTGGTTTTGACCACCATAAAAAGGATTGGCAAGATGTATGAATTTAACCATTGGTTCTTTTATCAAATTATATGAGTTTGAAACATGTTTGGACACGAATGCGTGTACATAGCACATTTTGCAGTGATGAAAATGCATGCGGAGATTCTAGCAAAAGTTACTACAAGGATTATCAGGTGGAACAGCGTACGAGAGAAATCTAGCTAGACACACTGGGACAGAAATTAAAATGAGGCCTTCAAATCTTATTACTTCAACTTTCTACCGAGTGTACAGGTCAATGTAGGGGAGGGGAGAATCTACACTGTAGCTACACGGGTTGGGTCCTTTCGCAAGCGGTGCGACGGCGAATGCGCTGCACTTACCAGGCTGCCGCGGGAGAAAGGGAGGAGGACCCGCAGGTGCTTGACCTTGGCGCCGCCGCGATCGCCGGACGGCGGCATAGCCGAGGACTGCGGGGATGTGGTGGTGTTGAGCGAGCCTCCGTCGGCTGCAGTGGAAGGAAATTGCAGTGTTCCGGATAATTAAATCATTCGAAACCCTATGTTTTTCGTACTTACTTCAGGATCAATGACAAGTACACACGGCAAACACAGTGGAACCATAGCCATATCAAAGTTTAACTATCAAGTTTATTTGAAATTTACAAAAT
>RWGY01000165.1:532417-605357 GCA_007726485.1 Eragrostis curvula
TTCTCTACTTCTAGAAGGCAAGGCAACATTCAACTAATTACTTAGCCATGACCGTCCCATACCAGCATCCATGGTGGCACGTTGTTTCCTTAAATCAAGATACAAATGTACCGGTCCTTATGTGATGTGACGGGTCTCCAAAACATCATTATCAAACAATCATTAATCCAATTTTACATTATCACATCAAAACCCGTCAACATCTAAAATTATCACATATATCAACAAAGATTTCCCATCAACAAAATATGTAAATTTAATGATCATACATGTGCTTCCATTTATACAAAATATAGCCTTTCATTTTAGCAAGCTTAATTAGCAATTATTTATATCATGAAGCTTATGGTATTTAACCAATGTGACAGCCCCAACCTATGTTTACAAGGGATTGTAATCAGGTCCAATAAATGGATAAAACCAATAGGTAGTATCTACTATTTTCCCAAATTGAACATTTTTAGTGATATAGCTTATGCACCAATTTATCCTACAAATTAAACACTTACATGCATTTGCAAAATATAGGATCAAAATTATCAAGGGGGTGTGCTTGCCTCGCACCTTTATATTCATAGTTCATACGACGGTCTTCATGTGTCGATCTTCTCGCGATGTAGTGCTTCGACGATTTATTCACGTATGCTTCAATTCACAATCGATAAACGTCGGAAGATCCAAATAAAGCTATCTAAAAGATTCAATAAAACATACCACAATAAATACAATATTTTGACTAAAACCCAAAAGCAAAATCGTGAGATGCATTTCATGAAAATAAACACATATTCGGAGTTCGTATGAACCGTCTACACGTTATCGAGTTCTATCGACAAACAAATAGAAGAAGGGATACTAGGGTTCTCGCGATTCCATTTATTCTACGGTGATCATGTGCTATGCTACATACTCATGGCCTCATATAGGCCATATTCACTTAGACAAATTATTTATAAGTTATTTTCTCTTAGAAGGAAAACATGCATGCGTGTTATTTAAATTGATTAATGCAAGGTTAATATGATGGTACACGTAAACATTCATTTACTAAACCCTAGGAAAATATGGTGAGATACATATGGCTTATCGATGGTGATTGCGTGCATATCTATTATGTAAAATCCATAATTATTTCTACTAATAAACATGGTGTTGTTCAAACTGACATGAATAAATAAACTAAATTTGCATAGTAATTATTCCTAAAATAATTTGCATGTAAAATGAAGCTACATGCTTCTGATGCATATGGAAACACCCTTATAGGTTAAAATATTCATTTCCTATATGTATGTATGTAAGGTGCAACACATATCTATGGGCAGGAAGTGTACCCCTTTAGGATAGGTTATATCGAGTTGACTAAATTATTTAGACATAACATAGTTTAACATATTACTTATTTTATTTTACTTCATATAATTCAGGGATGGATGACTATGTATGTGCAATTACATATTTACATGATATGCAAAAATGATTATTGGGCCCTACTTTAAACATGAGCATTATATTAAGATTTCTTTTATTCCTATGTAATATTAGGGAATGTCCTTATTGTATCTCCGATACACATACACTTACATTTATACTTTCAAAAGTTAGGGGTTCATACAAGCTATTAATTATAATATTGCTAGATCTATACTTTTCTAAATAGAAACTCTACTTACTTAATAAATATTTAATTCCCTAGTCATACAAACTAGAGATATTAACCTATAGTTTATTTTGTCTGACATAACCAGAAAATAAGTTCATATAGTATAATTGAAGCTATATGTTCATGCATAGATAAGATGCTCATTTAATTAGGTTAATTAATTTATCATTCAAAGTAAAACTTGCATGAGATTATGAAGGACCGAGAAGGCGACCAAAGGGGGGGGGGGGGGGGGGTGAATGGGAGCCAATAAAAATTCTTGCAAAGAACTTGGCCTATGTTCCAACCCACCTCAAAAACAACCACCAAGATCACACACACACATGGAACGTAATGTGTTGACCCTAGGAATGGTTGTGGAAGAAATAGAAACACTTGAGGAAGCAAATCATGCAAAGACACACTCACAAAGATGATCTGGAAAAGTCATAACAGAAACCTCCCATCGGATAGTCCGGTAACTTGTCGGATACTCCGGGCAACATCAGAGACCTCCCATCGGATACTCCGGCAAGTTGTCGGATACTCCGGGCCACTTCAGAAACCTCCCATAGGATACTCCGGTAAGTTATCGGATATTCCAGGCCACTTCAGAAACCTCCCATCGGATACTCCGGCAGTGTGTCGGATACTCCGGGGGTGTCAGAACAGCACGCGAAAGAACTCGAAAACGGGAGCTCCAAAACTCGAAATCCAATCAAACGACCTCCGAAATTCATGAAATTTGAACCATAGCTTCACGGTGAGATGGTGAACCTCCTCCAAAAGGATCCATACCAAAAGATCAAGAAATCCCCACGAATTTTGGATTCTACCGACGAACCTAGGGTTTGAGAGAAACTTCACAAATCCATGAAATCGAAGGTGCTCGTGCCTTGGATTTGGTCAAGTATCCATAGAGGATTGTTCTAGCATGTCATAGCACCAAGATCCCTCAACCAATCCACCCCAAAACACGTCACACAAGAGGAATCGAAAATCCCACGAAAATACCTCCGAAAACAGGGAAAAAGAGAAATTCGGGATCTAGAGGATGAGGAACAACTTGAGCACGAAAATGAATCTCATTTCATTGATTCAAGGTAGCCACGTACATGAATACAAGGCTAGGAAACCGCCCTCATCCTCCCACTCTTTGGAAGAACAAAAAGTTGTCTCTCACACAACCTCTCCTCTCCTCTCTCCCTTGAAGCTACTCCTAGCTCTTCAAAATGAAACCCTAACTCTTGACTTGGTGGGAGCAACACTCCTCTCCAACCAGCCATCTCCCTATCTATAGACATTTTGAAATGACCAAAATGCCCTCCACTCAACACACTCCTATCTACCACAAGGGGCAAAATCGTCCGACTTTTTCTCCTTCGCCCGAACGCCATCGGGCCCTTCACGTCTTTGCTTTGCCTCGACGCAACCTTCGCGATGGTGCCACGTGCACCACCATCCGCCACTGCCGGTTTTGAGGCCCAAACCGGGAAACCGTCCACCGCCGGTTTTGAGGCCAAACCGTCCATGCTTCTTGTCTTCTCCACGTGTACGGTGTGGATCACCCTTGACCTCACTCGGCCTCTCGATCGTCCGGCCCCAAGTCCCCGCTTGGTCCCGATCCTCCCGCCGTTGACCATCAAGTTGACTCCATTGACCTACACATCATGAGACAAGCAAACACATTTCTCCTTCTCCTCCATTCTTCCCAACACCTTCACCATCTCCGGTTAGCTATGAACATAATCATGCACATGCTTATGCAATCCTCAAAATCCCGCATTTCAACCCAAACTCATGTCCAAACCAAATCAACTCCAATGTCAATTACTCATCATCATTGTGAACCATGGCATTTCTCAATATGGTTCCTCAATCTCCCCCTTGATGAGTACATTGACAACAACACCAAAGCACACGAACTTGAGTTTGAAAAGCGAAACCAACAAAGCTCACCACATGGTCAAAACCAAGGAGAAGGTAGAAAATGACCATCTAGTAGCAAAGGATCACAAAAGCCAAGCGTTGGCAAAGAAAGCGTCTCAATGTCACGAAGATCACAAAAGACTCAAGAAAAAAAAAGGTCGAACTCGATGACTTGATGAAATGCTCCCCCTCAAATTGTGGTACTTCTCATGCAATGCAAAATATGTTCTCTAGGTGTCATTTTCTTAACTTTGGGATTTTGACATTATTGTGCATGACATCCCATGAAATCTCTCCCCCTTTGGCAATGAACTCATCAAGAATATAAGAGAGCCAAAAATGCAATGCATGAGGATGGAACTTACGAAAGCTTCAACAATTATGCCAATCAAGCATTTTTCATTGCTATGAATCAAACATAGAGCATTGAAGTGTCAAAGCATGAGCGCACAATCATACAAAGGCCGTAATAGAGAGAATGACACAAAGGCAAAGAGCTAAGCAAGCTAAGCAAGAAGATTGAATTACGCAAGATAGATTCAAACTTGCTATATCAAGATGAAAGCTGCAACCACATGTATAATTACTGCTATCCAAGGCAAAACAAGCATTAAGTGAATCAATGAACACTAGCTAGTGTCAATCTCAATTCAAGCAACAAGCATTCGGAAAGAAGTGCTTTGACAAACGCTCACATATGCAACAAAGACTCAATTTGATCAAGTGAAGATTGCAAGCTTTTGCTTGTCTTTTATTTTTGATCCTCAAGTAACCCCTTATCCATGCGGAGGGTCGCACGACTGGTTACGGCAAACACCCCGAGGCATCAAGGCACCGTATTGGATTGTTAGCATTAAGAACAAAAGATCAAATTGATTTTAGAAATTAAGCACAAGAGCAAAAGAGAGCATGCCTTTTGGCAAAAGGAACATTTTCTCCCCCAAAGTCCCATCATGAGCTAAACATTTGCAAAGACCAACCCCCAAACACAAGTTGCCGAAGTCAAGACATTTTCTAAGCTAGCCTTAATGCAAGTCTTGACAAGTATAGGAGCAAGTATACATGTGGTAAACAAGACAATGGCATGCATAGATCATAAGATTCACAAATTGCCAATTTTCACCTTTGAGTTTAGCATGAGAGCTCAAAATGCAACTATGCCAATCCATTTAGAAAAGCCTAAGTTTATAGAGTTTGCTATTACAATCACACAACATAGCTCAAACTCAACCATAGCAACAAGAAATACAAGAAGGCATAGGAGGTGAAACTTATCTAAAAATGCATATGTTACAAGATGCATATCTTACATGATGAGATGCAAAGCAATAAAAGTAGGATACATATGTACAAGAACATCAACTCCCCCTCAAATGATGCCATAGGGATGGCAAACACCAAGCTCCCCCCGAAGAAAAGCAAATCTCGAAGCATCTAGGGGCTTGGTGAAAATGTCGGCCAATTGGTTATCGGTATCTATGTATTTGAGCTCTATGTCACCCTTCTCCACATGGTCTCTCAAGAAGTGAAATCTCACATTGATGTGTTTGACTTTACCGTGTTGGACGAGGTTCTTGGATAGGCAAATGGCACTAGAGTTATCACATATGAGTGGAACGCTCTTGTAACTCAACCCATAGTCTCTCAAGGTAAAGATCATCCATAGAATTTGTGAGCAACAAATAGTGGCAGCAACATACTCGGCTTTGGTTGTGGATTGGGCTACACTAGATTGCTTGCGAGAAGACCAACAAACAAGAGAAGTACCCAAGAAATGGCAAGTACCCGAAGTGCTCTTCCTATTAACTCGACACCCAGCAAAATCCGCATCCGAATAACCACAAAGAGCAAGAGAAGATGATGCAGAATACCAAATACCGAATTCAAGGGTATATTTGAGATACCTGAAGATGCGCTTCACCGCTTGACGATGAGAGATCCTTGGTGAGGATTGAAAGCGAGCACAAAGGCACACCGCAAAGTGTATGTCGGGTCTTGTCGCCGTTAGGTACAAGAGGGAGCCGATCATGCTCTGGTACTCCCTTTGGTCCACGACCTCACCATCTTCATCTGGATCAAGCACGGTCGTAGTGGCCATTGGTGTCGACATTGGCTTCGCATCGGACATGTCGAACTTCTTCATGAGGTCCTTCGTGTACTTTGTTTGGTGGATGAAGGTACCTTCCTTGCATTGCTTGATTTGGAGACCAAGGAAGTAGCTTAGCTCACCCATCATCGACATCATGAATTCACTCTCCATCATTGCCTGAAACCTTGACCTTGTAGTCCTCTCATTGAGATTACCGATCATTTGTTGGGGAGGATGTCGGCGTTGAATGTGTCGAGGGGCCTCTCTCTCGGAGTGGATCTCCCCCTCAACAACAGCTGGAGCTGGCTCGACAGCAGCCGAAGAGGATGTAGAAGCCTCGGGACCCTCTGCTGGAGTAGTGGAAGCAGGGACCGGCTCAGGAGGAGGTGAAGTAGCGGGAAGTAGTGGTTCTTCCTCATCTTCATCTAGAGCCGGTAGGTCACCTTCTACAAAGATGCTTTCCTCCATTTCTCTGTCACCTGCAGTTTCAACAACACCACTTGCACAAGATATTGATTCATCAAAGGTTACATCGCAGGATTCCACGATGGTGTTAGTTTCCAAGTTCAAGACTCTATATGCATGACCATGTGGAGTGTAACCAAGAAAAATGCCATCAGAAGATCTTGGCTCAAACTTATCTAAATTACCACGCTTGAGGATAAAGCACTTGCAACCAAAAGCACGTAAATGAGAAACACTTGGCTTCCTCCCAAATCGTAGTTCATAAGAGGTCACATTAAGAATTGAGCGCAAGAAAACTCGATTGGAAACATAGCAAGCAGTGCTAATGGCTTCAGCCCAGAACCGCCTCGGAGTCCTATGCTCATCAAGCATCGTCCGGGCCATCTCAACCAAGGTTCTGTTCTTTCTTTCAACAATGCCATTTTGCTGAGGAACACGAGGTGTAGAAAATTGATGCTCCAAGCCATGCTCAAGACAGAAAGCATCAAAGGAGGAGTTCTTGAACTCGGTGCCATTATCACTACGAATAGCTCGTAATGCACCAGGAAGTTCCTTGAACAACCTCAAAGCTAAGCTCCGAAAGTGTTGAAACACTTCATCCTTGCTCTCGAGAAAGAAGACCCATGAGTACCGAGAAAAGTCATCAACAATGACAAGAACATACCACTTCCCCCCCGCCGAGCGAACCCGGGAAGGACCAACGGTGTCCATGTGAAGCAATTCCCCAGGACGCTCAGTCATCACCAAATTGATTGGTGGATGAGAAGCGGCAACCATTTTCCCATGACGACAAGGAGCACACACAAGGTTTTTCTCAAACTTGAGCTTTGGCAATCCTCGGATCAAACCTAAGCCACTCAAGCGACAAAGCAAATCAAAACTCATGTGACCTAGTCTCCTATGCCAAATCCAAAGCTCGGAAGAAGGTTGAGCAATCAAACACTTATGAGAGCCATGAGAAATGGAAAAGTCAGCTCGAAAGACTCTCTCAACACGAGAAATGTTGCAAACCAAAGAACCATTGGAATCAAGAACACGAGAGGCATTACTCTTAAAGCGCACTTCATGACCATCATCAAGCAATTGAGAAACAGACAACAAATTATACTTGAGATACTCTACCAAAGCCACTTCCTTAAGAGTAAAGGAATCATTTATCTTGATCGCGCCAACGGCCTTTACCTTTCCTTTCTTGTTGTCCCCGAAAGTTACATAGTCAATTTGCTTCACGGGGGTGAGGCTGGAGAACCATCTAGTATCTCCGGTCATGTGGCGCGAACATCCGGAGTCCATCAACCACTTGTCCTCCAAGCCTCCATCTGCCAACTACATAGAACGAGAAAGAGAGATCGAGGGCTTAATGCTGGGGTTAGAAAGAAAACTCTTAGGAATCCAGCACCTCACCACATGACCTGTAGAAGTAAGAATAGTTCTATGCACTTCATCATTGGACCGCACAGGACGAGTACCACGATAGGGACGACATGGACCGTCAAAGCGTCCAAACTCAAACCTCGTGTCACGGGGATAATGGCCATTTGAGCGATAACCATACCCACACGGGGGACGAACACCACGATGGGGAAAACGTGGGCCATCAAAGCGTTGTGACACAAATCCATTGTTCCGTGAACCAAAGTCATATTGAGGATGACCATGTCCATGATAAGCACGAGAAAGAACATGAGGGATGATGGATTGCATTCCTAGCCAACTCAGCTTGTCTCCTTTCAACCCTTTTTCTCCTAAAGCAAAACTCATCCAAGTGACCACCCCGACCACAAAACATGCAAGTGTAAACATTCTTGGGATTAATTTTTGGTTGTGTAGGTGGTTTGGCTTGTTGTTGTTGCTTCTTGACTTCCTTGGGTTTGTAAGACGGCTTTGGGTTTGATGGGTAGTAGGTGTCGGTGGGCTTAAGTTTCTCACTCTCATC
The DNA here is from genome assembly GCA_007726485.1 of Eragrostis curvula. Classification (NCBI taxonomy): domain Eukaryota; kingdom Viridiplantae; phylum Streptophyta; class Magnoliopsida; order Poales; family Poaceae; genus Eragrostis; species Eragrostis curvula. The sequence goes on from RWGY01000165.1 coordinate 540,479, forward strand.
TTGCTTGTTGGAGCTTGGCACAAACTTACCCACATTCTCACTTTCCTTTTCACACCTCTCAAAACCCAAACCCAATCCGGAAGAGGAACCTCCCTTAACCCTTGTCAAGTCACTCTCTATCATCTCTTCACTCACTTTGGTTCTTGTGAGACGGGTTGTGAGGTACTCATTTTCTTGGGCTAGCTTTTGGTTCTCATCTTGGGTTATGAGCAAATTTTTCTTAAGAGACGCACACACAATGCAAGGTGGTGGTGTGGCACGTGAACCAACTTGTAATTTAGCCTCTAGCTCTTTGACCTTGAAAAATTGACTATCCAAGTCACGAGAGAGCTTAGGGCAATTCTTGCAAGCACCCAAGAGAGTTGGTCTAGCTTTGAGCTCTTCAAGCTCCTTCTTGGCACTCTCAAGTTGACCAGCAACTTGAGCATGCACAACCTCCCTAGAAGCTAGATCATTCATCACAACCTGACAAGACTCACACTCAACCACAATCTCATCATCAACCTTAGACTTAAGTGAAGCAAGTTCAACATGAGCACTTTCTAGTCTAGACTTGAGGTTTCGGTTCTCACGTATGGCATCGCAAAGTTTCTTATCTTGCTTCACTAGAACCTCACCTAAATAATCAATTTGAGAGCAAAGTTCTTCTCGAGATTGTGATACCTTGCTTGTGTCGGAGTCGGAGTCATACGAGGCATCCTCCTTGGCCATGAAGCAAAGGCCGGTGAAGTCGGTGCTCTTCTTCTTGTCCTTTGGCTTCTCCATCTCCTCCTCCGCACTTGAGATGTCGTCGCTTGAAGAGAAGTTGACGTCGCTTAGCGAGGCAACAAATGCCCTTGCCATCGCCTTGACCATCTTCTTGGAGGTCTTGCCTTTCTTGGAGAAGTGGTTCTTCTTCTTGTGTTCATCGTCGTGGTTATCGTGGTGGTCGAACTTCTTCTTCCGCTTGGGGCAGTCGGCGATGAAGTGTCGTGGATCACCACACTCGTAGCAACCGCGTGAGTCACCACCTCTTCTCTCCCTTCGGTTGTTGTAGAATCTCTTGAACTTCCTTGTAAGCAAAGCAAGCTCCTCTTCGGGTATGGACTCCATCTGTTCATTGGAAGCTGCAACCAAAGAAGACAAGGCAAACTCCAAAGAAGACTTGTGATGTGAGGGGTTAGTTCCTTTCAAAGCATCATCACGTGAACTAGAAACCAAAGCCATGCTAGAGGAGGCACCATGATTGGGCCTAGATTTCCTAGCAAGCTCATGTGACTTCAACTTGCTATACAATTGCTCACAATTGAGGGTGTTGAAATCCGGAATTTCCTCCAAAACGGAGATCTTCACACCCCAAACATTTTCATCAAGAGAGTAGAGCAATTGTTTAGCTCTTTCATTATCGGTGTAAGCAAGGTTACCACAAGCTCTAAGATTGCAAACGATAGCCTCAAATCTAGCAAATGTGGCATCTCGAGATTCTCCAGGTTTTTGAGCAAAGGTTTGGTATTGCCTATTGTAAGAGTCCTTACGCATAGACTTAACTTGATTGGTACCCTCATGGTACGTGCAAAGAGTCTCCCATATAGCATGAGCGGTATTAAGATGAGACACATGATCGTACTCATTCCTACCAAGAGCAGATAACAAGATATTGACAGCTTTAGAGTTGTTATCAAAGAGTGTTACCTGCCCCGCTTGGGCCGCCTCCATGTTCTCGGGGATCATGTAGTTCGTTTCAACGATGTTCCATATGGGGTACCCTTGGCTCAATAGATAAGCCTTTGTGCGATACTTTCAATAGGGAAAGTCTTCCCCATTGAAGAGCACAAGCTTGATCGCACATTTCTCCATGTCACCTTCGGATCACAAAGCCGGTTAAGGCCAACACGTGATCAAACCGGCTCTGATACCAATTGAAGGACCGAGAAGGCGACCATAGGGGGGGGGGGGGGTGAATGGGAGCCAATAAAAATTCTTGCAAAGAACTTGGCCTATGTTCCAACCCATCTCAAAAACAACCACCAAGATCACACACACACATGGAACGTAATGTGTTGACCCTAGGAATGGTTGTGGAAGAAATAGAAACACTTGAGGAAGCAAATCATGCAAAGACACACTCACAAAGATGATCTGGAAAAGTCATAACAGAAACCTCCCATCGGATAGTCCGGTAACTTGTCGGATACTCCGGGCAACATCAGAGACCTCCCATCGGATACTCCGGCAAGTTGTCGGATACTCCGGGCCACTTCAGAAACCTCCCATCGGATACTCCGGTAAGTTATCGGATATTCCAGGCCACTTCAGAAACCTCCCATCGGATACTCCGGCAGTGTGTCGGATACTCCGGGGGTGTCAGAACAGCACGCGAAAGAACTCGAAAACGGGAGCTCCAAAACTCGAAATCCAATCAAACGAGCTCCGAAATTCATGAAATTTGAACCATAGCTTCACGGTGAGATGGTGAACCTCCTCCAAAAGGATCCATACCAAAAGATCAAGAAATCCCCACGAATTTTGGATTCTACCGACGAACCTAGGGTTTGAGAGAAACTTCACAAATCCATGAAATCGAAGGTGCTCGTGCCTTGGATTTGGTCAAGTATCCATAGAGGATTGTTCTAGCATGTCATAGCACCAAGATCCCTCAACCAATCCGCCCCAAAACACGTCACACAAGAGGAATCGAAAATCCAACAAAAATACCTCCGAAAACAGGGAAAAAGAGAAATTAAGGATCTAGAGGATGAGGAACAACTTGAGCACGAAAATTATTTACAGAGATTCTTTCCCTACTCTTCAACAATCAGGTGCATATTTTAACGTTCACAGTTTTGCAATGTTCGATATTTTCAGAGTCTAAGCAGATCACGCCACCATTGCTCCCTATGTTCCGTTTCCCCTCTTTTGAACAAATGGTAGAAACCATCTTTTGCCGCTTGTGATTGCTTGAACTGAAGAAAACGAGTTACGAACAGTGATTTTGACGTGGCAACAGAAATATGTTGTACTATAGATGTAGATAACATGGTCCCAACGGAATGCTCGTAAGAAACTAGGCACGCAATTGTGCGGGCCACTCAGCCAGTCCATTAGGAAATTACTGGTTGACAGCAGTGAGCTCAAAGTTAACCAAGGTTCGATGCTCTTAGTTTTAGTACAGAAATCTTCTTGCAAGCTTCCCAATCCCCAATTATTTACAACAAAGGGCATATTAAGAACTCATAGAAATGGGCTGGTCAGTCTGAGACAACAATGTTGAAACGTTAGAAATGGGCTTTTCAGAGCTCGTGTGGATCAGCAACATTGCTGATCTTCCTGTTTCTTTGTTTTGGCAAACAATGCTACTGCAAGAACAGAGTACAAATTGACAAGGGAAGAGAAGGGTAAAATTACATAAGGGTTCCAACAGATTTCATCCAGCCAAGTTAAAATTCCATTTGCGTGAATCGTAATTAATTACTCTCTGTTACCTGCAAGAGGAATTGGTGTGCCGAGCTGCCTGAGGAAGCCGCCGTCGTCGAACGCCTTGACGGTGAGCACGCCGCGGCCGCGGTGCCGGAGGACGAGGAGCCACCCGCCGGCGACGGCGCACGCGTCGGCGAACGCCCGCCACCCGCGCCCCAGGAACGCGCCGTCGCCGTCCTGCCCGACCTCCACGGTCCAGACCTGCTTGTCGCCGGACGGGACGACGAAGAGGGCTTCCCCGCCGTCGATCTCCCCGGCGAGCTCGTCGGGGATGCGCTGCAAGTGGGCAAGATCAGTCAGCTCCGCTTCCACGAATTGAGTGGTTTTCTTTGGAGCGATGGCGAGAACATTGCTCTTACCAGACTGCTGCGGGAGAAGGGCAGCAGCACCCGAAGGTGCTTCCGGGCGGCGGCGGCGCCAGGGTCGCCGGACGAGGCCATTGCCGGGGACGCGGTGCGAAGGTGGGCGAGCCAACTGGGACTCCGAGCGGCTACAGTGAAGGGATGGTAGAGCAGGGGAGTGATGCCGGAGATGTAAAGGCTGTGACGTGTCACTTTTTGCTGGGTTTGACAGGGTAAAGTGAAGTCAAAGCTGAAATGAACCGATTCATACTCCTTCAGTCGTCCGCATCCCAAATATAACTAGATCGACATTATGTATGCAATAAGTCACATTTTTTGCCACAATTATGTATGCAACATTATTATTTCCAACTGGAGAATACATGTTGCAACAATACTTTTCGTGACGAATCCACAGCCTTTTCTTTTTCTTTTTCAAGGATGAATCCATGTCTTGTAAGCTTTAAATGAATAGTGTTTGTTGTTGACTTATCTGTTATATAAACGGATAACATGGTTTCTGTTATAAAGTGTTAGCACTAAATTTGAGTAGTGTTATGGTTAGGCCATCCTCAGTGTAAGGTTCATTCCACTATTACCAAGTTGGTAAATGAGCTAGTTAGGTTTTATTAGAATGAAACTCCTCTCTATTCTACTATCTCTCCTCTCTCCTCATAAAATTGCCGATGTGGTGTAGTTTTTAATGCTCATGAAACTCACTATGAAATCCCATTGAGAGTGGCCTTACTTCAACAATCCTTGATCGTAGGTATAAAGTGTAAAACAAGGTTTATCATTTACATGTTTCCCATTAAAAAGCAATAATCAAATAAATTCTGCCCATTCTTAGCTCATTGAGGCGTAATGAGCTATAGCTCGTGAGCAAAATGAGCTGAGCCGAGCTAACTCGTTAGCATTAATGAGCCAAGTTAACAACCACCCCTAGTTATCAATAGTTATTCTTTTTGCCACAATTAGGTATGAAGTATTACTACCTCCATTCCAGATTATAAGCATTTTTGGCTTTGTTGACTGTGAACATTACCAACTTTGACTAACAATATCTATAAAAATAAAATATTTTAAATATAAAAAAGTTACATATTAATATAGTTGCCTTCGTGACGAATCTAACAACACCATTTATATATAATCAAGTGCTGCAATTTTTTGTTATTGAGAGTCAAAGTTAAAATAGTTTGACTTTAACCAAACCCAGAAATGCTTATATTCTGGAACAGATGGAGTATTATTTTCAGCATGAGAATACTTGTGGGCTTAGTTACGTATCATAGGTAAATCTCTCCAAAGTCGTTAGCCTATCATCATACTATGTTGTAGGCAAGAATACTTTTCGTGTTGAATACATAGCTTGTGATGATCAATGCTTAAATGAAAAATGAATAGTGCATGTTGACTTATCTGTTATAAACTAGGGCTACAAATTTGAGTTTGGATAGTGGTTGTCTAGGCATGCTTGTCCAAATCTAAATCATTCGACTAGACTATCAGAAAACTCTGAAGTTTATTAAGAACTGACTGCACTCTTAACTTTAGATTTGAATTTGAGAAAATGTGAGACACCTTAGAGTTAACTTTGGCTACTACCAAGGGTTGATATGAACATTATCATGCATTTCTTCTCTCCATCACCATTTCGTACATGGTAGTTTCACGCAGTTGAACACTACTTTGAAACTGAGAGATGCACTTATCTAAAGACATCAGCACAAGTTGCGTCAAGGAAAATGGACATTAGCAGCACAAAGCTTCCCACTTAAGCACTTAATAGTGTAAGCTGACCGACTGATTAACTTGTACATTGCAAAATAAGAGTAATTCCAGTGCTTGTTATAAACTAAAGTCACAGATCACGTGATTCTCTGTCTGATCCCTTAGCTTATCTGTGGCGTGATCAAGACATGCCAAAGGGTGGTTTCAACGATGTTGAAAGTGCAGACATCACACACCTTTATCCCATTCACGTGGCAGAACCTCATCCAACCGGGCCCAACAATATGGTGGCTGCAATAGCCGTACGGTAAAACGCGCACCTGCCAAGACCTGGTGCTGCTCATTGATGTCTTGATCGTGATTGTGCAAGCTTCACGAATTTCAATTGACTCATAGAAGACTTGTGACAAATACTGCAAGACTTGCAATCAAATTGGTCAATCAACTGTGACTGAGTGTTGACAGGCCATGTATCGCACTGGGTGAACAATGACTGCTAAATCCCAATTCCTGTTCAATGGGTTAGTAATGACCTCAATACTATGTCATTATAATTCTTCAATATATTGTTTTGTTTCATCTTGTGATGGAATTCCACACATATTATCAGTAACTAGATGATATACCCTAACACTGGTTCAGTTCATATCCTTGCCGCAAATTGAAATTAACCTCTCTAACTTGCTCATATTAAACGCTAATGATTATACTTACAAGTAGACTTTTTATTGCGCTCGAGTTGATCTTCTTCTTTATCCAAGCCGGTGGTCCAATATGAAAGATACCACTTTTCTTTGATTGTGCTTTGTTTAGAACAGTCATAGAACCATTTGGCATCTTTCGTCCTTCTATACTGTCCAGTGGCGAGTCTAGAGGGTGGGCCGGGTGGGCCGCGGCCCACCCCCAGATTCGGCCACCAGAGAAGCCCATCCCCAATCACCCATTCTGCCATTCATCTTCCTGAGCAGAGTCTGCGCCTTGGTCAGCTCGAGACCATCACCGAGAGCGAGTTTGCGTCCATCTCCCTCGCCGCAGCGCGAACTGGTGACTGAGCTAAGGTTGCATCGTCCTCCGCTAGCTGTTGCCATCTCCTTTCGCTCAGGGCGCGGCGCGAGCGGCGCTGTGGCGTGGCAGGGCGGCGCGTCGCGAGGCAGTCGGGCGGAGCTGCACCGTGGCGCTGCTCGAGTGGCATGGCAGGGCGGCAGGGCGGCGCTGCAGCGCGGCGTGTCGCGAGGCTGCAGGCCCGTCCGTGCGGAGCTATGATGCGGCAGGACATGCATCCTATAAAAATGATGAACTGTGACATGCATCCATGTAGTTCGACGAAATGCCAAAGTGGTGCACTTGAGACGGTGTTTACTGTCTTGTCCATCTAACCAAACAAAACATATCCTGTCTAACTAAACATACTCGAAAAACGAGAATAAAAAACTGGAATGATTTCACTTGTCTCCAAACCAAACATATACTATGATATTTGTGGCTTCCGTTTTGTTCATCTCTACTACTTAAAAAGGTTGAAAGAGATCGTCAACCTTTTTTTCGTTTTTCGTCCAGCCAAGACTTCGAATTCGGGTCGAATTCATCTCAAATCAAATGTCCGAGTTCGTGTTTATTTGGTCCTATAGAGATAAAATTGTATATATTAACATAGCAACGAGTGGTCTGGTGGTAGTGTTGTATCCTTCCTCCCAGCAGACCTGGGTTCGAATCTCGCTTTGGCATTGTTTTTCCTCTTTTTTTTTTAACCACGCAGCAAGCCATCGAAGGAGATAGTCAGATTGAAGCTTTTGTTAATCGGAAGATAGCTCGAGAGAGGCCATTTGATATATAGTACATTATTTTGGAATTTTCATCTGGAACAAGTTTAATTGGGTTATTTCCATCAAACCATACGTGCATTGTACTTAAAATTCTACGTTTGTTCTAAAAAAAATGGCTATAGAAAGGTGATGGGTTCAGTAGCAGACTTTGAACCATCATAAAACTGAAAGGGCGAGCCTGTAAAAATAAACCTATATGTGCGTGTGAGGGAATTTTACTTTCAGCAATATGTTCTTACCCTCAATTTTTCTTTACATATATCAAATCGTAGTATTGAAAGATATTTTCATGAAGATTCTCAAAATATATATATTTTCGTGAAGGTGATATTAGTTCCTGAAGGATTAACTTTGACTCTAGCATTGTATGAGAAAAATCCATGATAGCAGGATTAACTTGATTTATTTCTTTTCATGGCTCTGAATTTTATGTTTTTGGGCCATAGGATTTTTAATATCACTCCACATCTAAGTGAGAACAAAGGAGCACTTTATAGGTACTTCAAAATTTTCACTCCCGTAGCAACGCACGGGCAATATGCTAGTTATGGAAAAAGTAGGAGAGGAGATGGAAGGACGTGAGAGGTCCTGGATGAATAGATGGACATGAGCATGTGGCTTTAGATTGGACAGAGGTTAGTTTGTGGATGATGTGGCTCAAACATGAGAGTAGAAAAATAGCAAAAACAAATTAAAACTATATAGCAATTAAAGTTAGTGAGTTGTATTTATTTTAAAAATATATAGATATGGCATGTTTAATTTGCTGTGCGGCAAAAAAAAAAGGGCCCACCCCCAACTCGAGTCCTAGACTCGCCACTGATACTGTCGTACATGGTCATATGCTTCCTACTAGAAGAAGGGGTTTCCTGCTGATTTTGAATTCTATTAATGTTGATACTTCACAATGCAAAGGTACAAGTTCTTCAGTATCCAATTCACATAGCAGAAATGATTCACCTGTTCCTTGCAACGCTCAATAACGACATGCCATAGTGTTGTTTCAATGATGTTGAAGGTGCAGATATCTCCCATCTTGATCCCGTTCTCGTGGCAGAACCTCATCCAATCCGGCCCAACAATATGGTGGCTGCAATAACCGTACGGTAAAACGTGCCGTTGCCAAAACTTGGCGCTGCTAATTGACGTCTTGAGCATGACCGCGCACGCTTCATGAATTCCAATAGCCTCACAGAGGACTTGTGACAAATACTGCAATCAAATTGGTCGATCAACTGATCACTGTGAGTGTTGACATCCCATGTATCACATTGGGTAGGTAATGACTGCTAGATCAAAATTCTTGTTCACGTGGGATTTGATAACATGTTGAAAAGCATATACATGGCAATTCGCACAATAGCCAATACTATGTCAAACTAAGTACTTCAATATACTTATTTGTTTCATCTTGTGATGGCACTGCACACATATTATCAGTAGTTAGATGTCATACCCTAACCCTAGCAGAAGTTTATTTCATATTCTTGCCAAAAAATTGAAAGTTCACCCAATTCTTACTTGCTCATATTAAACAAGAAACAATTGTGCTTACAAGACGATTTTTGATTGTGCTGGTGTTGATCTCCTTTTTTATCCAAGCTGGTGGCCCATCTCAAAGACACCTCCTTTCTTTGATGATGCCTTGTTCAAAGAAGTCATGGAGCCTTTTGGCTTCTTTGGTCCTTTACCACCTGACCTGTCATACATAATCTATGCTTTTTACCAGAAGCAGAAGTGGAACAAGGAGTTTCCTGCAGTTTTTAAATACATGTCAATGTTGATACTTCATTGCAAGACAGAAGGTAAAAGTGCATCAGTACTAGTTGACTCACATAGCAAAGCTGGTTCATCTGTTCATTGCAACGCGTGATAACTACATGCCACAGTGTGGTCTTGATGACGTTGAAGGTGCATATGTCTCCCTCGTTGAGACTGTTCTCCTTGCAGAACGACTTCCAGCCCTTTGCAAGCAGGTAGCTACACCTCTCTTCCTTTGGAAACCAAGCACCAGCCAAGATTTGGTACTGTCCATCGAGGTCTTGAGTATTATCGTGCAAGGTTCCTGCAATCCAATCGCACCACAGAACACTGGTGCCAAAGACTGCAACAATTGCAGTCTCATTAGCTTCAGTAAATGTTCAACAAGTCGCTATATAATAGTGGATAAATAATCACTGCTGATGTAAGCTCCGTTTCTTTAGATTTGATAATGCGAACCATGAAGCACATATAAATGATAATGTGATAAAACATCTGATATAAGACCCAATCAGGTACTTTAATATATCTTTTCATTTCTTCCTATTAGCAATACCAACATATCATACCCTGGCTAGTAACTTTCAGTTAAAATTCTTGTTGACATATGATTTCATTTATTTGATAGAGAAATGGTTATGCTTACAAGTTCCCTTTCAAGTGTATTGAAATTAATCTGCTTCCTTATCCATGATGGTGGCCCGATCTTGTAGGAAGAGAACCTCTTTAATGATGCCTTGTTTTTGCGCTTATCCTTCCGAATACAAGCAGATGGTGCTTCCTGTTGCATTCCTGCTTCTGGTAATGTTGATGTTTGATAAGACAAACAGATGCATGTACTTAAGTTTTTGACTCACATTCAAACCCATTCTTAAAAGAAAACAAAATATTTATCTTCTGCTCACTTTCTTGAACTCTGATTTCCATGTGTTTGCACTCTCTCTGGCATCCATCAGGTCCAAAAGCTTTGACTCTAAAAGACATGTTCCCCTCGTACCGTAACCACAGAAAATCAGCTTCCTTGATCCCATGAGATGCCACAAATTTTGACCAGCCACCTGTGAAGAACAAGTCCAGCCGATCCATCTTGAGCTGAATTGTATAAACTTTACCAAGGGGGCCCAAAATGGTGGCCATATGATTGTTCAGGTGCTCTTTCAGAATGTACCGTTCAACAAACTTAGGAGGTATTAGCTACAAGAATTCATGAAGACAGTAAAGGTAAGCCATCCCAATAAAATAATTGGCAAAAAAAAAAAATCTTTTGTTTGTTTAGGGGGAACAATAACAAAGGTCTGCTACCATCTTTTGCATGAAATCTGTAGGGAGGACACAGATGAACTGTGGCTTACGAGCAGTCTCTTTAATACCCGTGGCTCCTTCAGCTGAACAAAGTATGTGTGACAAACGATCAGTTTGAACTGCTATAAGGAAATTCATTCGAATAACTAATAACTGGAACAAAAATATGCTGTACTATATACTCTATGTTCGGTAAAAATATCTTCATGCAAGCCTACAGGGTTTTTTCTTGTCTTAGTTTGGTACAATTATCTACAGAGATCTTTATCTACTCTTTCAACAATCAGTGCACATTTTAACCTTTACAATTTTGCAATATTAGATTTTTTTTCAGAATCTAAGCAGACCACAACACCATTACTCCCTATGTTCTGCTTTCCCCTATTTTGGACAACAGTAGAAAACCATCTTTGCCGCTAGTGGTTCCTGAGCCAAACAAAAAGAGTTAGAAATAGTGAGTTTGAAGCGACAACAGAAATCTATGGTACTATAGAAGTAGATCACATGGCTTTAGAGTCACCAAAGAATAGAGAAAATAGGCTATAAATTATAACAGAATAAGACATAGCCCTTGATTAAACAATGGGCCTATTTGATTTAACAAGCTACAACTGCTCCATTCTATTTGTCTTGACGCGATGCTTCTATCGCGATCAAGTGGAAGCACTTACACATCTCTCATATCATAGTACTTCACTGATGGAAACAAAAGCCATGTTTGTAGTCTATCATGAGCCAACTAGAAGCACGAAGAAGAAACCTCTTTATGCCATAACCTAGCTCAAATGCCGCTATGCCATGCTTGCACATGAGCAGGCACTCCAACTATTGATAGCAGCCCCAATGACTGCTTGTAAGAAACTAGACACACAATTGAGTGGGGCACTCAGCCAATCCCCTAGCAAGTTACTAGTTACAGGACAGCTTTACCCACTATGAGAGGCTTCCAAAGAAAAAAAGGAAGTTACTAGTTAGCAACTTAGCAACAATGAGCTGGAAGGTTACACAAGGCTCGATGCTCTTAATTTCAGTACAGAAATCTTCTTGCAAGGTTACCAATCCCCAATTCTTTACAACAAGACCATATTTAAGAATTCTTAGAATCATCTGGGCATTCTAAGGACTCCAATGTTGAAATATAAGAAATGGCCTTTTGAGAGCTCACGTGGATCAACAACATTACTGTACCGATCTCTCAGTGTCCTTCTTGTGTTAAACAACACTAAAGCAAGAACAGAGCAAAAACTACATAAGGGCTCGGATTTCATCTAGCGAAATTAAAATTCCATTTGCGTGAATCGCTTTTAATTACTCTCAAACTTGCTTCTTTCAGTAGAAAGCAGGGCATTGCTTTTGGTCTAAAAATCACTCTGAAACTTGGACGCCTCAAGAAGGAAATGAAAATTACACTCAACATAAATCTTGCCATGCCCAGCGAATCTTTGTTACCTGCGGGTAGAATTGGCGTGCCGAGCTCCCTGAGGCAGCCGCTGTCGTTGAGCGCCTTGACGGTGAGCACGCCGCCGCCGCGGTGCCGGAGGACGAGGACCACCCGCCGCCGACGCCGCACGCGTCCGCGAACGCCGGCCACCCGCGCCCAAGGAACCCGCCGTCGCCGCCCGTCCTGCCCGACCTTGACGGGCCAGACCTGCTTGCCGCCGGATCGACGGGACGACGACGAGGGCCTCCGCCGCGCCGATGTCCCTGGCGAACTCGTCGGGGATGCGCTGCAAATGTGCGAGATCAGTCAGTTGCCATGGATTGGGGGGCTTTCTTTGGCGCGACGGCGCAAACATTGCTCTTACCAGACTGTTGTGGGAGAAGGGCAGCAGCAGCCGAAGATGCTTCCGGGCGGTGGCGCCAGAGTCGCCGGGCGACGCCATGGCCGGGGGCCGGGGACGCGGGACGCCATGGCCGGGCCGGGGATGTAAAGGCTGTGACGTGTCACTTTTTCAAGACCTTTGACAAGGTAAAACGAAGTCAAAGCTGAAATGAACGGATACATACTCGTTCACATCCAAAATATAACTAGATCGACAGGGTCACAGGGTTATCAATAAGTCATTTCCCTATATGTATTTCCAACAGAAGAACTCATGTTGAGACAATACTTTTCCTGATGAATCCGTAGCTTGTAGGCATTGATGATCAAAGCTTAAGATGAATAATGCTTTGTTGACTTATCTTTTATATAAATGGTATATAAATGCTTTGGATGCTGAGAAACAAACGCCGACATGGAGAGGCACTACTACCAATACGAGTGGCTATTGAATGGGTGAGAGACACGGCATTTGATCTGTGGAACCTATTGCATCCGGAGAAAGGTGAGCACACAAAATCAACCCATGGATGGAATAAACCTCAAATTGGTTGGTACAAATGTAACGTAGACGGTGCTTTCTCTGAAAGTGATCGTACAGGAGCTACTGAGGTGGTGCTGCGTGATCATGATGACCAGTTCATGGCGGGTCGTGCGGCTTGGCAGGGTGAGGCGCACGATGCACTGATGATGGAGGCAAGGGCTTGCAGGGATGGTCTTCAAATGGCGCAGCAACTTGGTGTAACCAAATTGTGCCTGGAGACTGATTGTCTAGAGCTGATTAATTTGTGGAACAACTTAAACACACAGAGATCAGCTGTCAGCCTCATACTATGGGATATATTCAGTATTAGTAGGAACTTCGATGAGTTAGCTTTGTCTTTGCTACTAGATCATGTAATAGGGTAGCTCATGAGTGTGCTATACAGGTATCACGTAACAATGTACGGATGGAGTGGCATGATAATCCTCCGTACTGTCTACGTGCACTACTAGCCGATGATTGTAACCACGCTATGGTCTGATGAATGAAGCTCCTGATTCTAAAAAAAAAAAAACACTAAACTCAACTTTTGTTAAAACGGACTGCACTCTTAAATTTAGACATGAATCTGAAAAGATGGGAGACACTCTTAATTTTTAGCCATCTGTACATGTCTTTTGAGGCCCGGGGTAAAAATAGGAAGAGAAATGTCTACTCCTTCCGTCCCTAAAAGAGTGTCGTTATTGACTTTTAGACATCACGTTTGACCGTTCGTCTTATTCAAAAATTTTGTGCAAATACTATTTATTTTTTTATAACTTGTTTTATCATTGAATATACTTTAATCATGATATATTTGTTTTGATGTTTGCATGAAAAAATTGAATAAAACAAGCGGTCAAACATGATATCTAAAAGTCAACAGCGACACTCTTTTAGAGACAGAGGGAGTATTTGGCAGCCAGTTTGTATTTTGGAAAGTCATATGTATTAAGAAGTGGCATTGAGGAGATGTCTCCCTTACTAATTGGATTTGGGAGATGGCTCCCTTTACTCTGGGCAATTGACCCTTGACGATCTCTTTTTGCCTTTTTATGTACTAGTAAAGATAATATAAAACTGTGAACACCGATTTTGTTACGTAGCGTGACTAGTGCTGGGACTCGGGCTGTGCTCGGGCCGGTACGGCACGGGCTCGTCGTGCTTTGTGTCGTTCCGTACCGTGCCGTGACGGCCCGTCGGGCCACGTCGTGCCGTGCCGGTCGGCCCCACATGATAAAAATGCGGCCCGAGCACGGCACGGAGCACGACGGGCCGTCGTCTTTTTCAGTGGAAGCCTCTTTCAGGAGTGCGTTTTCAGTATAGAGTAGGCGGATTTTTATTGTTTAAATTGATTCTTTTATAGCTTTACATGGATCAAATAATTTCAAAAATTCCACCGAAATTACAATAGCCTCGGACAGATATATTACATGTGTATATCAAATTTGAGTTCCAAAATCATTATACTGTGAGTGCGATAAAAAAACAAAGTAAAAGTGAGCTTTTGCAATTTTTATCTCCAAAATTATATTGAATTTTAAACTCATTTTTATGTGGAGTTGTTCCAAGTCAATACCAACCTCTATAATTTATGGGGATTTGTTTCAACAATGTTTGCATGAATGTGTGTTCAAAATTTACGAAACAGTATAGATGTTATGAGCTTTGGAGACAAATGAGGAGCATTTCAAACTTACATGAGTGTAAGTGCCACAAAAAAAATTATCCAAAATTCCTATGTGTAGATATGTAGAAGTTGTACATCCACACAAAAAATTACCTAAAAATTCAAATTGGTTGGGGATTAACAAAAAAGTGAAGATAATGGTGAATAGTGACCATTAGTGTATTGATTGATCAGTACAAAATTGAACTAGAGAAGTTTGCATACAAAGATTTCACATGATAGAGATGATTTTTTTGAAGATTATAGAAAAAAGAATCATCAAATTTGAACTACATATGCAAAATCTATACATGTTTGCATTTTGAAATGCGAATCAAAATAACAAAAATAACGTTGGCTAAACAACTTGACAAGATGTCAAGAACACACTACCGGGCCAAATCTGGGCTGCCGGGCGGCCTTCGTGCCGTGCCGGCCTGAGCACGGCCCATGTAACCGTGCCGTGCCGTGCCGGCCCGATGTGCCGAAAACCCGACACGACACGAAATTCCATCGGGTCGGGCCGTGTCACGGGCCGTGCCAAACATTCGGGCCACGGCCCACCCGGATTTGGCCCGGCCCAAGTCCCAGGACTAAGCGTGACCGAGGTCGCCTTTTTTCCGTGCGTCCGCTTACCGTGTCCTTTTTGGCTCCGTACGGCTGCATAGTCGATCCACATCCATCCAGTGTAGGGCGTCACCGCCGCATCACGGAGGAGCCCACGACGCCGACGAGTCCCTTACAACCCGAGCGCCGCGACTTGGCGGCCGCGGCCGCAGCCTCGCATCACCGTCTCAGATCGTGCATTAATTAGGCGGAGGACGACACGCAACGTTGCTGAAGAGACGCGGAAATTCGTGGAGTCGAACGGACACGACTATACAGTGCAGGTGGAGTTCTGGCTAATTTTTTTTTTTTTGAAGGGAAAATGCCCAAAAGGGCTTTTTAATCAAATGCAGGATAAATTACAAAGTTTGGCCCAACTAGGCCAGGAGTTTACATTTTTATTGGACACACATGATCATGATGATAATTTGAACATCTCACAATTGGAACACTGACAGATCCTGCTATTGCACTTTTAGCTAAAGCATCAGCTATGTAGTTCTCTTCCCTAGGAATATGGATAAAGTTCCGGCTCTTGTCCTTGAGATTTAAGTCTATATCTTTCTTAATTTGTCTCAACCTCCAGTCAGGGTATAGATCTTGAGACTTCTTCATGATACTAATCAAAGCTAGATTATCTGACATGAGTCACAATCCTGAAGCTTAAGTAGATTGATAATGTGAGACCCAAGAAGCAAACTATAAGCTTCAGCTTGGATAGACGATGTGGCAAGTGTAGTTGTTGCTTGGACTTGAATAGTCCAACTCCCATGTACTCCAAGACCTGTTACTTTTCCTACAACAAAAGAGGCATCAGACCAGCAACAATATAAAGAACTTGAAAATATTTTAGAGGAAACAATATGAGAATCCTTGTCCATGTTAGGTGCTCCTGTGAAGGAGTCACTTGAGATTTGTTCCACTGAGAAGGCCTCATATTGAGCCTTTTGCTCGGCCTTAGCTTGAAAGATAATGGACATCAGTCACATCACAGAACTGTCTTTCTTTTGAAATCTCATAAGATTCCTGGACTTCCAAATGAACCATAGAATGTAGCAAGCCAGATCTTTATCTTCCTGACAACTTAGAGTATCCAAAATATAATGAATAATAGAAGAGCAAGAACCAGAAAGGCAGTCTGTTCTTAAATTAAAAGGGGAAGCAAACCAGACCGCCCTAGCAAAAGTACAGTGAAAGAAGATATGTTCATTATTTTCAATCATATTACAGCGTGCACAATTTGGAGAAACGGAAGAAATTTTCCTGTGCACACGCTGAGCATTAGCAATATTCCTTGTTACTGTTAGACAGATAATTAGGTTAGCTAATGGGCCTTGGGCCCCGTGCCCATGCACGCATGTATTCAGGGCTTGCCACCGCCATCCATAGTGCCGGCTCCCCTATATATGTAATCGATCCCTTGAATGCAATCTTATGTGTTGAGTAATCCGCTTACATGGTATCAGTAGGGTCCAAATCTTGGACCTAGCTTCCGCTAACCCTAGCCACCGCCGCCGCCATCTTTTGCCGTGGCGTCGTCCCATCCCTCCCTTGCTGACGCAGGCATCTTCTCGCCACATCGTGCCTCTACCTCCCAATCCCGTCGACAGCCCCACGCTGCGACGCTCTCCACCCATCTCATGGCTCCGACTCCAGCAGAAGAAGCCGAAGCCAAACGGCTTGAAGAGGAACGCGTTGCGGCCAAAGAAGCCGAGGATCGTCGCCAAGCTGAAGCTGAACGCCACCGCGTCGAGGAGGAACAGCTCGCCGCGCACCGGGCCACGCTGCACGCCCAGGCCGTCGCGGTCCCCAACATCAAGGCAATGGTCCCCCTCACGCTCGACCTCGCCTCTCCACACTACTCGCGCTGGCGGAGCCTCTTCCTCTACACCGTCGAGAAGTACGACCTCTCCGACCTCGTCCTCTCCGACGACGACTTCTCCGTCGATCCGCACTGGAGGCGGATGGACTTCACCATCAAGTCCTGGCTCTTCGGCGCCATCTCCTCCGAGCTGCACGAAATCGTCCACACCTCTGCCCTGACATCGCGCTCCGTGTGGCTGGCTCTTGAGAACCAGTTCATCGGCAACAAGGAAACCCACGCTCTTCTGCTCGACGCCCAGTTCCACGCCTTCGCCCAAGGTGACTTGTCAATTTCTGATTATTGTCGCAAGATGAAAAGCATGGCAGATCAACTCGGCGACCTCGACCACAAGGTGCACGATCGCACGCTGGTGTTGAACATCCTTCGGGGTCTCAACGAAAAATTCGCGAGGGTGGCCTCCCTCGTGAAACGCCAGCGTCCGTTCCCCACCTACGAGGATCAAGCCATCCTCCACCTCCTCGTCGACGGCTCTCATCGCCTCTTCGCCAACCCGTGCGCCGTCTAGTGCTCACCACGGCCACGGCTACGGCGCCCCGCCATCACATGGTCCGTCGCCTCCCTCCGCTTCGGGTGGCACCCAGGGAGGCGGCAACGGTGCTCGCTACGGCAACAACGGCGGTGGCCGCAACCGTCGTCGACCTCGCTTCCATAACGGGGGCGCACAAGGCTCTGGCGCGGGCAATTGGCGGCCCGCCTTTGATCCCTGGACGGGCACATTCACAATGTGGCCCGTCCCCCAGGACTCGCGTCGTGGAGGCAGCCTGCTAGGCCCGCGCCCTCCACAGGCCGCGGTCCACCAGACGGCCCCTCAGCAGGCTCCTTAGCAAGCCTACACGGCATCCGCTGCCGCGGCTGGTGGCTCCTCTACTAGGCCATTCGCGCCAGTTGGGCCGTATGGCGCTGGCTCCCCCATGCCTCTGTACGGGGCTCACCTTTATGGGCTATACGGCCTGCCTACTCGAGCAATGCAGCCCGTGCAGCCATACGCTCCTGTTGCTCCTGCCCAAGGTGTGTGGAACCAAAACGCCTTGGCGCGCGCCTTCCAGACGATGACCCTCGCTCCTCCTCCCGGCATGGAGTGGATGATGGACTCGGGTGCTTCATCACACATGGCTTCGCATCCCGGTATCCTCGTCTCTTCCCAACCCCCTTCCCTCTCCACTCCCACCAATATTGTTGTCGGCAATGGCTCTCTCCTTCCCGTCACCTCTATTGGCTCCACCACTTTTTCCTCTGCCCGGGGACCCCTCTATTTGCACAATGTTCTCGTTTCTCCTGATATTATTAAAAATCTTATTTCAGTTCGTCAATTCACTATTGATAATCAATGTTCTGTTGAATTTGACCTTTTTGGCCTTTCTGTGAAGGATCTCAAAACGAAGAACGTGATCGTCAGGTGCAATAGCTCTGGGCAGCTCTACTCCATTCATCCTGCTGCGCTCCAGCCTCGCGCTCTTTTGGCTTCCACCACAACCACTCTTTGGCATCTGCGTCTCGGTCATCTTAGCCTTGAGTCTTTATCTCGCTTAGCGATAGCTTTAGATTTGTCATGTAATAAAAGAGAGTCTAGTTCTTTATGTCATGCGTGTCAACTTGGGCGTCATGTGCGCTTACCATTTACTCAGTCCACTTCTCGTGCTTCCAAACCATTTGATTTAATACATTGCGATCTTTGGACATCTCCTGTTGCCAGTGTGTCCGGTTACAAATATTATCTTGTGGTTCTTGATGATTGCACTCATTATTTGTGTACTTTCCCATTACGCCTCAAGTCTGACACCTTTTCTACGCTCTCTCACTTTTTTGCTTTTGTCGCTACGCAGTTCGGCGTCACCATTAAAAGCATCCAATGCACACCACTTCCTCATCACCCACGGCGCCACTATTCGCATGTCTTGTCCGCACACATCTTCGCAAAACGGTAAAGCTGAACGCATCATACGCACCACTAACGATGTCATGCGCACGCTTATGTTCCATGCTAGCTTTCCTGCTGTTTATTGGGTTGAGGCCTTACACACTGCCACTTATCTGCTTAATCGCCTTCCCACCAAAACACTCCAATTCTCCACACCATATCTTGCACTTCACGGTGTCCCACCATCATATGATCATTTACGTGTTTTTGGTTGTAGGTGCTATCCCAATCTCGCAGCCACTGCTCCTCATAAGCTTGCCCCTCGCTCCACCCTTTGTGTTTTTATGGGTTACCCGTCTGAACACAAAGGATACCGCTGCCTTGATCTTGCGACAAACCGAATCATTATTTCTCGCCATGTCATCTTTGATGAATCCTCGTTCCCCTTTGCCGAACTCCCAGCGCCACTCCATTCATCTAATCTCGATTTTCTATCTGACTATGATTTTTTTCCTAGTCCGGTGGGAACACCGCTCTCTGCAGGTACATCTCGCTCGGAATCTGTTGCCCCTGCTGGCTCCTTGCCGTAGGTTGTTGCCGACAGAACCCCGGGCGCATCACGTGACCAGGCCCCTGCTGGCCCACTGCCGCAGGTCGCTGCCAGCAGGGCCCCACTGGGACCGCCTCCTGGCTTCGGTTCACCATCCCGCACACCTCCTGCAGCTGCGGGCCAGCCTTGCTCCCCGCGGTTGAGTCTCGCACCCGTCGCGACTCCTGCTGGGGGCCTGCCATGCTCCCCACGCCCGGACTCGGCGTCTCGCGTGTCTCCTGCTAGGGCGGGCCCAACGTGTCCCCCGCTGGACCAGCTGCTCGGCTCCCCAGCTGGCCAACCACCGGTGTCACCTCCTGTCGGGCGCCGTGCTGTGCCTCTGTGTGGCCCCAACAGGCCTGCTGCTGCTGCTCCTCCACGCATTCCGGCGTCCGCTGTACCGATTGCCCCTGTGACCAATGAGCACACTATGCGCACCCGAGGAAAGACAGGTTTCCGGCTACCTGTTGACAAGTTGAATCTCTAGGCTGAGGCTCTCTCTCCATTGCCGAAGACTTACAGAGGTGCACTTGCCGATCCAAATTGGCGCGATGCTATGATTGAGGAGTTTTCAACGCTGCAAGCCAACTCTACCTGGGATCTTGTGCCACGTCCTTCAGGCGCCAACATTGTCACTGGTAAATGGGTCTTTCATCATAAGTTTGGCTCTGATGGTTCTCTTGATCGCTATAAGGCACGTTGGGTTCTTCGTGGTTTTACGCAGCAACCTGGCATTGATTTTGGGGAGACTTTTAGTCCAGTTGTGAAACCTGCCACTATTCGCACTGTTTTGTCTGTTGCTCTTTCTCATGATTGGCCTATTCATTAGCTTGATGTTAAGAATGCCTTTTTGCATGATACTTTGACAAAGAGACTGTTTTCTGTGAGCAGCCCTCTGGCTTTGTTGATTCTGCTCGCCCGGATCATGTCTGCCGTCTCAACAAAGCTCTTTATGGTTTGAAGCAAGCTCCTCGTGCCTGGTATAGTCGTTTTGCCTCACACATTATTTCTCTTGGATTTGTGGGTGCTCATTCGGACACATCTCTCTTTGTTTATCGACATGGATCAGATACGGCATATCTCCTTTTATATGTTGATGATATTGTTCTCACGGCCTCTTCTGCGCATTTGCTTCGCCGGATTATTGATGCTCTCACTGCTGAATTTTCTATGAAGGACCTGGGCAGCCTTCATCATTTTTTGGGCGTTTCAGTCACTAGGTGCCATGGTGGCTTATTTCTTTCTCAGCGGCAGTATATGATTGATATTCTTGAGCGTGCTGGCATGTCTGATTGTAAGCCTTGCTCTACTCCCGTTGACACTTGTGCTAAGTTATCTGCTGATGGTGCGCCTATTTCTGATGCTACTCATTATCGGGGTCTCGCTGGTGCCTTGCAGTATCTCACTTTTACTCGGTCTGACATTGCTTATGCTGTGCAGCAGATTTGCTTATACATGCATGACCCTCGTGAGCCTCACTTAGCCTTGGTCAAGCGCATCCTTCGGTACATTCGAGGAACTCTCGATCATGGTCTTCAGCTTCATCGCTCCTCTGTCAGTGATCTAGTTGCTTACTCTGATGCTGATTGGGCTGGTTGTCCAGACACCCGTCGCTCCACATCTGGATATGGTGTTTTTCTTGGCGACAACCTGATTTCTTGGTCCTCGAAGCGGCAGTACACTGTTTCTCGCTCTAGTGCTGAGGCTGAATATCGGGCTGTGGCTAATGCAGTTGCTGAGATAGTTTGGTTGCGGCAGTTACTTGATGAGCTTCACTCTCCTCTTCGGCATGCCACCCTTGTTTACTGCGACAACGTGAGTGCAGTGTATCTCTCGACGAACCCGGTGCAACATCAACGCACCAAACGCATCGAGATTGATCTCCACTTTGCTCGCGACAAGGTTGCAGCAGGTGCTGTTCGAGTGCTTCATGTGCCTACCACCTCTCAGTATGCGGATATCTTCACTAAGGGACTTCCTACTTCTGTCTTCACCGAGTTTCGTTCCAGTCTGAACGTCCTCCCATGTGGCTAGCTTCGGACGCTCTGACTGCGGGGGCGTGTTAGACAGATAATTAGGTTAGCTAATGGGCCTTGGGCCCCGTGCCCATGCACGCATGTATTCAGGGCTTGCCACCGCCATCCATAGTGCCGGCTCCCCTATATATGTAATCGATCCCTTGAATGCAATCTTATGCGTTGAGTAATCCGCTTACAATTACGAGTAACACCAAGGCA
Source organism: Eragrostis curvula (assembly GCA_007726485.1). Lineage (NCBI taxonomy): Eukaryota > Viridiplantae > Streptophyta > Magnoliopsida > Poales > Poaceae > Eragrostis > Eragrostis curvula. The sequence continues at coordinate 562,085 of RWGY01000165.1, forward strand.
TCGTCGCCCCGTCCCGGAGGAGGACCGCGCTGGAGGGGCCGCGGCGACGACTACAAGAGAAGCAACGACGCCCTCAATTAGTAACTCGCGAATTCAGCGTGAACGCTAATGCATTAATCACGATGATGGGCTAATTATCGTGCACATCCTGAGGTCCTCAATTTCCAGCTCCAGCTAGCTGATTCCTGGACTTTTGGTCTGCTCTTTGTGTCAAAACTACAAGGGCTGAGGTAGCTGATTTCAGAACCTTTTGTTTCAGTTCTGCGCACTTATTGAAAAGTTGTTGAAGGCTCGGAGCTACATCAGTAACTTAGCATCATATGATTTTCAGTTGAGCTCTATCAGTATTGATGATTTGACGTAGGACGGACTCCAGGACAACACACGCTTGTAATTCGTAAATGTTTTCGTAGCAATATCAATATATTGGAAATATTTGTACCACGTCTAAGAAGAACTCATTTTGCAATCATCATGGCAGCAGTTCCCTCCCCAAACACCGGGTGTCCAACGAGGAGCAACGTAAAGAGGGAAGAGGCATCCGTCCGCACTCGGCAGACTCTGCACTGGTATATACCTGAAATCAGCTGACATATCGCATTAAGGTAATTCACATGCTGTGCTAGGCAGGTCAGAGAAGAGAACGGGGAGGCAGAATTGCATGAGGACAGGACTCATGATCCCATCTAATGAGCAGGCGGCAGAGTCCTTTTTTACTTCGCTTTTTAAAAAAGTTATATTGGTTTAGTTCTATAAGGGCTAGGTTCCTTTAGAAATACCATATGATTCCTTGAGATTATCTGCTGTAATTTCATTCTACACAGTGTTTATCTCCTTTATGAGGTAGTACTTATCTGTAAGCCATAACAGAATCTGAACCTCCAACTGTGTTGTAGACAGTTAACTGAACTTAGCTTGCATTGTTCAGATGCGATTCTTTAACCCGTGCTGTTAGATTTTGTTATTCTTCTTTGTTCTATTTCTCCTTGGAGCGTGTTGATGGATACATAAAAAAAACATTATTGGCTACAACAATCAACATTTGAGTTCTTAATTATTTGATGAGTAACTGCAAGCTTGATGGAGAATTGATGAGGATGATGGTCTGCGTGTGTGCTTCAGCTGCATCGTCCTGCTCCTGCTGCCACTATCGCTGCTCATGTGCATCTGTTTTGGTTTTTGGATTAAAGTGATATGTTTGACGAACTGAAGATGTGACCACTCATTGCCATCATCTTTGCACTTGTTACAATTATTCATTGTGTACTTTCAGCAATATATGCATGGATGGTCAATGAATTTTAGAATTCAATTTCAAGATGAATATATTAGTCTCTTTGCTTTGTTGTTATAGTTTTAACTTGATGTTTAACAGTATGTTTGCTTAACTACCATATCTGTTCGAGTTTTATCACAGAGATATGGATACCATTAATCATTGAGATGGTAGAGCTACGCAGTGTCGAAATGCATGCATTTATAATTTTATCTTGTGATTTCTTTCGCTCCTGTAGCAACGCATGGCCAAATAGCTAGTAGATATTCAAAACTTTAATGCTCATGTTTGATTGACAGTTGGCAAGCTTGTTGTAGCCTTGTAGGAAAACGGAAATGCTGTACAGGCAGCACGCGTGACCTCAAACATTTTGTGTAATATTTTTTCAGGAAACCCTCGCGATAAATTGCCAAGGTTATAAATTGAGATAGAAAAATAGCAAGTGAGGTAAATCTGTAGAGCTCACAAGAGCCTACAAAAAAGGGGAAGGGTGATGCTTTCTGAGCCCTGTAAAGAGTATTTGGGAACGTGAGAGCGTACACTTCCATGGCCACCATAGTCCATATATGCCCTCACCAGCCACCATATTCTCTCATTTTTCTTGACCTGTTCCGAGGCAATCATCAACCTTCATACATAGCTTTGGACAGTGGCAACTTAGTTCTAGGATTCAGAGGCACTGGGAATATTGTTTCTTGAGTGGCACCCTCATGTTCCAGTGCTCTAAAACGATCAGGTGTAAACCAGAGGTTCGCCCAAACGAAGGTCCGGCGCATAGTACGTAGTTGATGGAGCCGGATGGGCGAATCCCAGTGGTGGCACCAGGCAGCGCGGCGCGTCCCAGTGGCGAAGCAGAGCAATGCGTGGATCTGTGGAGTGGTACTTGAGCTGGCAGCTCGATGGAAAGCAGCACCAGGCCGGCGGCGGTGCAACCTGATGTAGCTCGGGGCGACCCAAGGCGTTGAAATTCATACACTGAATGGTGTTTCTTTGTTCATCTAGTCAATCTCTCTTTCTTTAATAGTATTATGAATTTTGCTCAATTTGGGTAGTCATCAAACTAAAGTTTGGCAAAAGATTGTGCAAAGGAGCTTGTCCTGTTGCTTAAATATCAGGACGGTAAGTTTGTGGGCAAGCCATGGGAGTGCTTCAGTCCTGCGGTCGAACGTGGCTCAACTGGTGCGTGAGTTGTTATTTAAGCAAGTAAGCAATTTGTTAAATGTGAGATCAAGAATGGTGCTGGTATAAACTGTCACAAGAAAAATCTTGTAAGCGTGTATTTCTCACCCAAGAGCTAGATAGATGCTTGTGTGTCCCCAATAGTACCAAGATAGATCAGAGACGGAGTTTATCACTGCTCGTTTTGAACATTTAGCTTCCATTCAGCTTTGTAGAAGAGTACGATTGTATGATGGATTATTGTATTGCTGATACATTATCCTAATCTACCATATTTGAAGGATATCCTAATATACTCTAACATCCCCCCACAGTCACAGCGGGAGCAAAGCAGACGTTGTGACTGGAGAGCTCAAGCAAGATGGTAGCCCTTTGTGCCGATGTCGAGGTAGCCGAAACGAAGATATGTAGCCGTGATCGATGATGCCGAGCTTGAAGTAGCCGTGGTCGATGAAGTCGTCGAGGTAGCCGATGGAGATGAACCACACACAATGCCGCTGGCACGCTGAGGGGCGCCATGTAGTGTGGCGCATAGGAGAAGACGCCGTAGACGAAGATGGAGACGCGTCGAGGACGATGCTGAAGGTGACATCATCGATCCACCAAGACCGAGGCGGGTACCATGTTTGCCAGACCTGATAGCGCATCAGGAACGAAGGCACGCACGGTGTTGCCAATACCGGCGTACGAGGTTGAGGGCCAATCATGTCGTAGCATCTGGAGGAGGGATCAGCAGAAGAGGTCTCGACGACGGTCGCGATACGCAGAATGGCGAGGGAGAAGATGCCGATGCAGCCCGCAGTGGTCGGAGTAGACGAAGTAGACGGGAAGGCGACGATGCTGGCGACGAGGTTGAGCTGGACGAAACGTAGAGGTAGAGCTGCCGAGCGCTAGCCTAAAGGCTAGGGTGCTTGGCGTAGTGGTCGCGACAGTGGTGGTTGAAGAAGGCGGCGAAGAACTCAAATTGCTTGATGAAGACCTTGTGCATGGAGTGCACAACGACGTAGTCGACGGCGATAAAGATGTAGCGGCGAAGATCAGGGGCGGCGACGCTTTGGCGCAACAAGCGACACAGCCGCAATCTTCGTAGTCGGTGATGAAGTGCGCGCTCTCAGGACACCTGTCCCAAAAGCGAACGAGCCACGGCAATGCACGGATCGGGTGATCGGTCCGAAGGTGCAGCCATGGCGGTGGAGAAGTCGGGGACGGCCGGCGGGAAGTCGATGTGGCGGAGCAGCCTGATGGCGCCACGGGAGGGGCGCCCCTGCGCGCACCGCATGCCAGAGCGAGCCACAAGGCAACGAAGAGGAGTGGCCGGCGACGATGTCGAAGTAGAGGCACGCGAGCTCGACGGCGATGGGCGACTAAACAAAAGAAGCAGCAGCAGTAGAGATCCATCCTTGTGTAGGCCTCTGCGTGTGCACGTAGCCTGCTCACCCCCATCTTTTCATCTTTGTGTATCTGCCCTTTGTTCACCGAAGTGACCAAAGGCAAATAAAGAAGGGACAATTATGTTTTTACCCTCACTCTGAACTCTAATTGTGATTTTACCCTCACTTTTTTGACTTTATGATTTTACCCCTGTTTTTTTAATCTGAAGCCAGAGTTAACCCCTACTAGGGGTAAAATCGAAATAGAATTATTCTGATTTTACCCCTACTGAGGGTAAGACCCTACTGAGGGTAAGATCTGGCTTCATGTTGAAAAACTAAGGGTAAAATCACAAAGTCAAAAAAGTGAGGGTAAAATCAGAATTAGAGTTTAAAGTGAGGGTAAAAACAAAAATGCCCCAATGAAGAAATCGGAGAAAGGAAAAGCAGGCACGTTGTGAGCAGCGGGCAGGCGGATCGACGTCCTGCAGACGGCCCGTGGCTCCTCCGCATGTCTCGCGCGCGCCAGGGTCGCGATGGACCGCTTGGAGAAGACGTGCACGACGAAGGGCCCCGCCGCTGAACCGAGGCAGTGCTCGCGAGGCTGGTCGATGATGGTCTGATCTGCGCTGACTGACGGCGTTAGAACAACGATGGCTATCGATCAATATGATGATCACAAAACAGGGGCGCTGGCCCCGGCGGAGAAGGGGTCTCCCCGGGGGCGCGCGGCGCGGAAGTGGTGGTGGGCTAAGGTTTGTGGTCTAGGATCAAAACCTAAACTCGTGATACCATATAGAAAAGTACAATTGTATGATGGATTATTGTATTGTTAAGCTCTATAGACGGTATATATATGAGTACAATGTATAATGGATTATTATATTGCTGAGCTCTATGGACGGTATATATATAAGAATAATGTATATTGTTTAGAGAGCAAGGAGCCTCCGGTAGAGATAAGGTAAGTCGGGATTATATTATCCTAATCTACTATATCTGGAAGATATCCCAATATACTTTAACATAGTATCACAAGAAAGTTACGATCCTATGACCTAACCCTAGCCGTCACCGCTTCCGCACCCGCGCGCCCCAGGGAGATCTTCTCCGCTGCCCCTGTTTAGCGGCGGATCCTATTGATCTGGTCGCCTTCATCATCGCTTCAGGTCGTCCTGCAGTAGAGATTGAAATCTCCATGTTCCTGCGACCTCGTCGGCGCGGTTCAGTCTGGCGCCGCGCCCCGTTCTTCATGCAGGCCACGTCGCGTCGTCCGCACGCACGCAGCAGCCAGGCGGGCGCGCTGCCGGCGGCGGATTCACCGCGACTGCTCCTTGGCCAGGCGCCTGTCCGTGCACTTGACGCATCTGCGCAGGGGCGGCCACGACGAGTTGCAGTCACGATCCTGTCCGGGCCACGGTCATGCGCTTCTCTGATTTTTTATTCTGTCCTCGGTTCCCGGCGGCAGATAGAAAAAGATGTGGAGAAGGGTGCAAGACAAAGCTATGGTTACTTGGAGTTCTACACGGAGAAGCTTCCATCTACTACTGCAGCAGTTTTTTTGTTTTTCCCTGATCAGAGATCGGGGATTACGTCTCCCATCGCTGTCGAACACGCGCGCCTCAACTCCGACATCGGCATCGACAACACTTGCATATCGTCACCAACACGTGCGTCACAGCTGGACGCTCGGCGTTCAAAGGACGCCTTCATGCTTCGTTGTTCGGCTACTTCGACTGCACGTCTTCATGCCGGTTCTTCGTCGTCACCACTATCGGGACGTCCTCGACATCGCCGCCACCATGTCTTCAGCCGTGCGGCATCGTCGTGATCCCCCGCGCACACGTAGGTCTGATCAGCCGGCCCTGCGCGGTGATGTCGAGGTTGTGTACCACGCCTTCAAGCTTCGGGCTGCCGCTGCGTCGCCTCCTCGGGCCGCAGCGACTTGAGACATGCCTCCAAGGTGCGGCTCTGTCTACTGTGGCACTCGTCATTGCATCTTCATCGTCGTCCCCGCGCACCGACGACCCCTGATCATCTACGTGCATGGTCTTCGTCACGCCGTTCGAGCTCTTCGCCTACTTCGAGCACCGCCGCCGCGCCTCTTCAGGCTATCCGCGTGCCACTCCTGGCCGCTGGTTTAGCCACGTCTTCAGTCTTCGTCCACCATGACCACGTCGCCAGAGTCGTCGTCTCTTCCTCGACTACTTCGTCTACTCCGACAACTGCGGCTGCACCGGCATTCTCCTCCTCGCCGCTTTACGCGCCGCGACCGTCGTAGAGGCCTTTTCTGCTGGTCCCCTCCGACACTGGTGTAGGATCGTGGATGGCCCCTCTCTTCGTGTGCCTGGTATTGGCAACACCGGTGCGTACCTTCGTCCCCGACGCGTTCTCGGGACTGGCAAACCCGACGCACGCCTCGTCTACGACGGTCTCGACAGCATCGACTTCGGTATCGGCCTTCTTCTTCACGGTGCCTCGATCGTGTCGCCGTCTTCTTCCAGGCGCATCTTCGCGCACCCTCACTTTGGCGCCTCCCTGCACTCGCGGCTTCATGTGCGACTTCCTCGACAACGGCAACCTCCACTTCGGATCGACCACGGCTACCTCAAGCACGACTTCTTCGTCGACCACGGCTACTCGCTCGAGCTTTCGGTTCCCTCGACACTCGGCACAAAGGGCTATCATCCGCATGAGCTACTCGCTGGTTTTCTTTCCAGTCGCAGCATCCGCACCACTACGACGCTACAACTGCGGGGAGATGTCAGTCCGTCGGCTTATACCTTTGGCTTCTTCTCCAGTCTCACCGTCTGCGGTGCTCCCGCTGTGACTGCGGGGGGATGTTAGAGTATATTTGGTAGTTTAGATTATGTATCTAGGACTTTCGTATGTATCCGTGGAGGTGTCTTGCCCTCCAAGTTATGTACTCTCATATATACCGGTCGAGAGGCTCAATGCAATACAATCCACCATTATATAACAATCTATTCCTCTTATACAAGCTTATTTACCTTACGCTCAGTTCCATTTCTTTACTTTCATAGACTGGCCCACATGAAATTTTGTACAGTAGCAGGCTAACACACTACTGGTAGCGTGCTACTAGCATCTGGGTGACTCATTTCACGTGCTCTTCCCTCCACCTTCTTGTCTTCCTCCTCAGTCCTTTCCAGTGTCACAAATCCTTAGCGTTGCACACCCATCCTTAGTCGTTGGAGGGGTCACTAGGCGTCCGGAGGAAATGACACTGAAGGTTTAAGTTGGAATGATACTTACTAGTGTTGTACGTACCATAAAAAATGTAAGTTCTGTGTTGTGATGCCCAGTGGAGCTCATCTGGCCATACTTGTCTTATTAATGTACACGTTGAATTCAGAATTCATGTGATGGTATCAACTCAGAGTCTTTTTGGCAGGGCTCTGGATTATGCAAAAAACAGCTTTTGCTTTGAATTTTGCGGCAAAACATATTATCTGGTTTATTTTGAATTATCTGACAAAATAGTTTATTCAGTCAAACTGGCAAAACAGTTTATCATATTATTTTCTAAAATAGATTATGCAGCTCAAATGACTGCAATACCCTTAAAGTTTGTGATTTGAGTGTACACATGATTTTGACTTCAGTTTTTAAATAAAAAGAATACATTTAGTAAATGACTACTAATAAATATATTTTGGTATGTTCTTTTTTTGGGAGGGAAATATTTTGGTATGTTCATAGTGACAACACCAAAAGCATTTTAACAACACTCGTTCTAGGAAGAGCAGCAGAGGAAATTGCTCATCAGAAGAACTGAAACACGATGACTTCGGGTTCAGGATGAGTGCTCAACAGAACTGAAACACGACGACTTCAGGTTCGGGATGATCCAGATAACAGAATACGCGAATTACCAAAGGCAGAGAAGCAGTAGTCCGGCAAATCAGCAGGAAAACCAGACCTGAACTAAACAAACGCCAACTCGATGCTTCACCCCAAGCAGAGCGACGCGTTTCACAGCTAGAAAAATTGAACAACAACCAACAGCATCCGTCGCTTTCCTCATTCGTGCCCTGGCGGTCGACGGCGAGTGTCCGGACGATTGGACGAAGCAAACAGAAGTGCCAACGGCGAGCCCCGCGAGAGCAAGCCGGCACCGGATAGCATGCTCCTTGGCAAGAGTGCTCCTTTTGGCGGCTATACACACAAGGAATTAATGCATGTATACAGTAAAAGGATATGTCTATAGACACTTTGGACAATTGTTTCTTTCATCCATGAAGCGAGAAACTATTCTACCAAACGTTTTCAGACACAGTCACAGACACAACCAGCATAGCTATTTTTTAGAAACCAACCACAGCCGGAGCCTAAACAAACATGCTCTAAATAGCCAACATATGGAGTAGTTCACGGCATATGTATGGGCTTTACCTGCCACCACATGCATCTCTCTAATGATGGTAAATGCGTTATTTTCAGGATCCGGACTCACTGCAACTATGTCACTTAGCGGCGTCTTTGGCCAGCACCGCTACTTCAACACAACTACAAATCGGTATTCATAGCAGCGGTGCAGCTGCTACAATAGAGTTTGTAGCACCGGACGATGTCATGGCCCGCCACTATAGCGGTTATTTTCTGTGGCGGGCAATGCCATGGCCCGCCGCTGCTAGTGATTCCCATAAACAAAAATAAAATGGTTGGAGCGACTCTCCATCTTAGATTTCAAAGAAGCATACAGTCCAGAACCATAGCAAATTCATAATATAACTAAACACGCAAATGAATCAAGTGCTATGATACAAGGATAGATTGGGAAAATTTTAAGAACTTGCACATCATTACAATTCCTGATGAGTTATATGAAGCTGTAAAAGTTTAGGCAAGTGGTAATGACATTGTAGTACTAGCAAAGGCCTTACTAGAACAATAGAAGTGCAACCACTTTTTTTTTTTTTTTTTTTTTTTTTTTTTTTTTTTTTTTTTTAAAAAAAAACGAAGTGCAACCACTTAACTGTTACTCATTGGTCATTGCTGAAGCCAGGCTCCATCTATTCATGGGAGAATTTAAGACAAGCTATCCCCGACTTTCCATGGTTTTCTTCAAAGGCAGTGGTAGCAGCGGAGCAAAGAGCATACCTCAACTAGAAAAAAAAAAAGCCTCTGGAAAGTTAATTAGGAGATTCGCACAATATAAAAGCCCAAGCGGCAAGCGCACACCAACTGTGACAGACAAAGTAGTAACCAAGCTGCTGTCGGGGGGCTCGGAGCAGGACCTTGTCCATTGCTTTTTTTTTTATGCAATTGTCCATTGCATTTTACTCTATATGAATCATCCTCACACATTAGAAGAGTTGTATACAACACTAAAAAGTTTTGCAAAACAGATAATGATTATAGGAGAAGAATTAAGCAGCAAAGAAAGCCTCGACAAGTGAAGCGAAGCCAAAACAACCCGAAGCAACAAGAATGGAATCCTTCCAAAAGAGAAATAAACAATCAAAGGCCTCAACACAAACATTTAAATCAATTTGACTGGGAAAAAAGAAGATGTTTTCTGCTCGACAAACCAATCCTAATTTTGAGGGAACCATAGTGACTCTAAAGGTGGAAGAACAGAAGAGGAAGAAGTGGAGGACCTTCGCATTCTAAAAGACACGCCAAGAACCAAGGAAATTCAATTTACAAAGCATCATCAAAGAAAACTGGTATCTTTGACGTTGAACCACCAGCTTGGATAGAAAAAGAGATGAGCACCAGCATAATAAAAGACCGTCTTGTAAGCAAAATCATTGAGAACCTTTACAGTGCACTATACCGCTAGAAAGCAATTAGGGTGTGTTCGGCGTTTTAGAGTCTAAAATTTAGAGGGGTTTAAACACAAAGAATCTTGTCTTAAATAAAGTTTAATTACAAAACTAACTGCAGAACCCCCCCTCTAAATCGCGAGACGAATTTAACGAGGGTAGTTAAGCCGTGATTAGACGATATTTACTGTAGCATCACTGTAGCAAAACATAGATTAATTAGGCTCATTAGATTCGTCTCGTAAAGATGTACCCATCTGTAAAAAGGTTTTGTCATTAGACTTTATTTAATACTCCTAAATAATAAGATTCTCTTTAGAGTTAAATTTTAGAGGGGTCTAAACGGTGAAACGAACACACCCTTAGTGGTATAAAACAGATCTGATCGTTGATTGCTTAGCCTAGTTTTGTAATTAGCCGAGGGTAATCAGGTTTTTGTTACACCAGTCGTTACGAATTGCTCGAGTAGTCACTCTGCCGGCGGCCGTCCATCGCCGAACCAGCGCAGCTATCGAATCTGCTCAGCCGCCCCTGGATCATCCCACACCACCGACAGCTGCCAAATTCATGCAACCACCCCTCTCCGACCAACGTCGACCCGTCGTCCGACGAACCAACGACTTGTGAATCAGTGCCTGTAAGATTCTGACTCGGCGGCGGGCGACAACCACAGAACTCGAATAAGCAGTAGGAATTGTTAATGAAGCACCGAATTCTAGTTACTGTCTTAATGAACAACCAGTGCCTACGTGCATGCAAATTTGCATTTGATCCCAGTAAGGGCATGTACAGTGGTTTAGACAGCTGCTGTCTGTGAGTACTTTGATTGTCGCACACAGACAGCAAAACAGACAACTTGTATAATGCATTGTCTATTAGTCTGTCTGTATACTATTTAACTGCTGCCATTATTCATTCTCTCGGCAAATCTTGAACGGTGTGAATTAACTCTGTTTTCAATCTCGCGGAGATCCGCCTGCCATCTCACGCGCTCATATCAAGATCACTTCGTCACTTTTACTGATGGAATGTGAGATTATAAGGTTCTGCCGCGGCGTCGAGCCACTCGAGCAATTGGCGAGCCAGACGTTGGGAGCGGGGTGAGTCGCCGACGAAGGTGAAGACAGATAGACCATCAATCAAAACTAAAAATTAATGATTATCCTATTAGGTCACAAAATTACGGACATGCCACTGTTTTGTTTTACCCATATTGCCCTTGTATTCTGTAATCCGTATACTACCTTCAAATACCACCATACTACCAGGTGGAATTTGAAGTGGTATAAAGTGCATCTAAACCGTTGAATTGGAGAAAATGAATGGCTTATGTTGATCTTAGTGCACCGTAAAGGTTCTCAAATCATTTCGCCTTAATATGAGCAAGTTAGAATAAGGTTGATTGCGATTTTTGTCAAAGATATGAACTAAACTTCTGCTAGGGTATTGGCATCTAGTTACTGATAATATTTTTTTGCGAGTATATCTATCTATCTATCTATGTTCTTCTATATCTAAAATCCGTGCAGTTCTTCGGCCTATGATTAGTTGGTTATTTGGCACTCTCCATCTAGCAAATAACAGCCCGTTCGCCTCGCAGCAGCTGTTTTGCAGCAACTACAGTGTTTCAATTATTTCTTCAGCAGCCGTTACAGTGTTCGCAGTTATTTCTTCAGCAGCCGCTACAGTAAAACGGCTGCTTCGCAGCGAGGCGAACGGAAGCAACGTTCAAGATTATTCCTCTAGAAACTTCACGCCAGCTATTAGCGGTCCGTTTTCTAGAGTCTTCTCTACAGTGCACAAGTCCACGCTGCCCTAACATAAAGGAGCACCGTCACAAAATAATTCAATTCCCGACCCCCCTGCAAAATCCAAAGAACCCATAACCAGCGAAGAACATCCCTCGCAAATAATAATAATAATAATAATAAAGAACCAGCGAAGAGCAAACGAGAAGACGAGAAATCAATATTTTCTCTGCTTCAATCTATTCGCAATATTTTCTTAGATCCCGGAATTCATGATGTTGGCCAGAATTTCATAGCGAACGCAGTCGCCGTCAAAGAAATCCCCACCGCCTAATACCCTGGGGTGTCGACGATAATGGCCGGCATGCTGATGCGGGTCGCCTCCTCCTCCCATTCATTCTAAACCGACTCTCTGGGACGACCTCTCGACTGTCAACCTCCAACGCCTCCCCAACCGACGGCGACCACGATCACCCCCATCACCGCGGCCCTGCTGACCAACCCACTCGGATGCAGCACAGCTCCTCTACGTCTATCTCTTACATGTCTCCTCCCCTCCGCGGCACTCTTCGTTTGCCTCTTCTTCTTTTTTTGAACAATCAAGGGGTGGTGGAGGGAGGGGGGGGGGGGGGGGGGGGGGTTAGTTTCCCACCTGAATTTCATTCAAAAGCTCACACCAGAGGTGTGAATGTTAGTCATACAAAAGAGTTACATTGTTCGAAATATGAAGCCCAAGGCATGACAATATGACGGTGACATCAATTATTGCAGCGGTGACTCCATAGCTTGATGTCACTAATAGCATAGTTAATTACACGAATGGGAGAGAAAGGCTTTCCTTGAAAGATGTGATGATTGCGACCTTGCCAAATCTTCCAAAGTAGCATCATCAGAACTGAAGGCCACATCGTAGACATACTGATTGTCATTGTAGGTAGAGGGACTGTCCAAAGGTCCTGCACAGGCGTGTGTGGCAAGTCGCTGAAAGGTTGATGAAGTTCCATATTGTAGTGCTTCCGGCACATTGGAAAACAGGTGAGTTTGTGTGTTTCAGGTCCACACATGCAGCGCTCACACAAATCAGAGTCAGATATGTTGCGATGGAAGAGGTGAGCTCGGGTGTTGATTCTTTCATTGAAAAATAACCAGGAGAAAATCTTGATCTTGTTAGGCACGAAGGACTTCCATATGTAGTCAGCATTCCTGTCATTGGCACCTGTAGTAGCTAGCTAGTTTGTGGTAGGCATCCTTAACAGGGAAAGGTTTCAGGGAGCCAGCCATACGCCGCACATCATGATTGTTGTCAAGTTGAATGGTCTGCAAAACAGATAAAAGAGAGGACAGCTGCTCACTAGCAACATGGGTTAGTGGACTCCGTCTCTGAACTCTCGGCGAGTGTTTAGAGAGAGCTACCACCGACCATTTGTAGAGAAAAAGACACTCTCAACGCATTCCTGTGTTCCAGTGTTGCTTCATGCAGTTCAGTCTCACAAGCAGATAATCATATGCTCTGCTGGTTTGTTCTTTTGTATATCATCTTACCATATAAAAGATTAACCAAACAATTGCTAAAAATCTTAACGGCTTTCTGTAAGGGGGAAAAATTGTTACAACATTAGTTTAGCTTTCTAACAAACAGTATAAACATATCTATAATTTTGTAAGGTACATTTACAATCTATCACCTTTATCATATTCATATAAAATTTATGATACTGCATATATACATGCTGTTTTATGCACACATGGACCTGAAAAATGATTTTTCATCACTATATATTGCTTCATCTGATCCGCTTGATATTCTCTTTCTGAATAGATTAAGAAATAGTATACGTCTTCAAATGTTGTTGTTAATGTATTGTGCTATTATCTTTTCTCAGTTTAGTTTTTGTTATGCAGATACAGCAAGCAAGACCAAGCAGGGGAGACCGCACACAGTTACCACCACGCTACAAGAAGTGCTAGGAAGCCGCTGGACCCAAAGGGGCAATATAAAGAACTCATCTGTGGTCAGCCAGGCAGTGCACGCTGTAGCTGAAGAGAGTGGATATATATCGTTTCCCCCCTCTAAATTTTAGACTTCTAAAATCAAAGAGAATCTTGTCATTTAAGAGTATTAAATAACATTTAATGACAAAACCTTTTTGATAGATGAATGCTCATTTAATCACGGCTTAATTACCCTCATTAGATTCGTCTCGCGAATTAGACCCGGGGTTCTGCAATTAGCTTTGTAATTAAATTTTATTTAATATTTCTAAATAACAAAAAAAAAAAATTTGATGTGACCCCTCTAAAATTTAGACCCCTGAAAACAAACACCTCCATAGTCAGGCACCTCTGAATGAAGTGAAATGGTTTCACAATGCACGAGCAGCAAACACATGGTCTGATTTTATGAGAGATGCTAAATTTCATCAAACCGCTGCTTTATAAATATTGCTGCAGATGATCAATCTTTAATGTCCAATTGATTGGTTGCGCCCGTGAAGGATATAAAAAAACATTTATGATATATCCGCTGCATTTCTTCATACTTTGTAACTATCATATGTTTGAGAACACCTAACAAAGTGGTCCCCAAGCACGAGCGGCAACCACTCGAGTTTTATAGTAGTTACTCATAATATGTGGGAACCAGACACTACCGGAATTCCACGCTTTGCCTAATGCCTGTGTCCTGGCACTCGGCAAAGGGGTGGCACTCGGCAAATGGTCGTTTTGCCGAGTGCCCGGCAAAGAGGCCGGCATTTAGAAACAACAATCCTTATTTCTTCTTCACCGCGGGTTCTCACGTCATTTTCTTGGTTTTTCGGTAGTGAGATGAAACAAACCAATATAATATTGAAGTATTTATTTTGACATAGAATTGAGGTGATTACTCACCCGTTGAACATGAATTTAGATTTAGCAGTCATTACTCAACATTCACAGAGGTTAGTCGATTGACATATTTGATTGCAATTCTTGCTGTATTTGTCAGTTGAATAATGTAATCTGTGATTTTAGTTAGTAACAAGCACGGTAATTACTCTTATTCAGCCTGTCGTGCGTAAGTGAGAGGTGTTGTGCTGATGTCTTTTAGTTAAGTGCATCTCTCAGTTTCATTGCTATCTGTTTATAACAGAAACTAGGCCTGAGCATGGGCGGGCTTACACGGATTAAGATGGGTTTACAACCCACCCATCAAATGATTAGTTATGCGGTTTGGATTGGGTGGGCTAGGTGGGTTAGATGGGTTACCTGTTGCACCGCCGGGCCACGGCGAGCAAGAGCCCGAGCACACGGCTGCAGCGACCGCGACTACGATAGGGGCAAAGTTGAAGCTAGTGCTCTCAGGCAGGAAGCGCAAGGGCGACGGCGAGCCGCGGTTCCGCGACGTACAGCGGCGACCGTGGGGCAAGTATGAGGCGAAGATCAGCGTCCCGTGGCGGCAGAGGTTGACGCCGACATCCCGGCCAAGGTGGTCGAGCAGTTTCCGCAGCCGCCGCTGGCGTCGAAAAAAGCAAAAACACGTCTTCCTGGCTGCCTCGTACGACTCCGGCGATGTCGCAGCGACGGCGGCGACGCGGTGGAGCGCGAGCAGGCGCGCCGCTTTGGCGCTCGGCGACGATGTCGTTCTTGCGGATTCGACAGGAGGCCGGTACTCATGGGTCTCGTGGGTTATACCCATCTCGACCCAACCCATGCCAGAGCCATTTTCGCGAGTTGGGTTGGGCTTGGGCAGGTGGATTGGGCGGATCTTCTAACCCATGCACAGGGCTAACAGAAACCGTGTTATCTATTTATAACATATAGTAGTCAATCAGCACTATTCATTTTAAGCTTTGATCATCAATGGCTACAATGCGCTGTGGATTCATCACGAAAAGTATTAAGCCTGTTCACCTCGCTGTGAAGCAGCTGTTTTACTGTAGCACATGCAGAAGAAATAACTGCGAACACTATAGCGGCTGCTGAAGAAATAACTGCGAACACTGTAGCTGCTGCAAAGCAGCGAGGCGAACTCGCTGATTGTCGCAACATGTATTCTCCTGTGGGAAATAATAATATTTTTTTATCAAACATACCTGTATTTAAGTTAAGGAGAGTACAACCATACATACGCACACAGGTACGTTATACAAAGGATACGGACAGCTGTCCCACACAAAGTGCAAAGAGGCCCCTAGCACAAACTAGAATTACAAACAGGTCCCTGGACCTCCAGCACAACACCGACGCCCAAATCCACCATCGCCGGCCTCCGCTAGCGCGCGCAGATCCCGCCGCCACCACGAACCCAATGCCGGAGAGGCCTCCATCGCCCAAAGGCTTTGAAACGAGACGGGAAAGACACCCGCGCAGCGGTATGAGCAAGAGCTGACCGCGCTTCCGGCCGGGGACGCGCCCCGAGCACCTCCTAGCCTGGATCGCCGCTCGCCGACGACGACGGATGCTGCCGCGGAACCCTCAAGCAGGATCCAACCACCCCGCTTCCTCCAATCCCCAGCCTCCGCCTCCTTGTCGCAAAAACGCATTTTGAACCTCGCCTCGCCGGAGCCGAAGACGAAGATCTGCCGCCGCTTGACTCCTAAGAAGGAGCTCCTTGACGAGAGCTCCACCCTCACAAGCTCGCCACTAACACCGGAGAGGAGCGCCAGTGAGGCGCGGCCGAGCTCGGAGGGACTTATTCGGACGAGTGGCCGCCGCCGCCGCAGCCTCACCGCCGGCCGCCGAAACCCTAACCCTAGAACCTACACTAGGACCTATACTACCTCTAGCCGGCAAGGAACCAGCGGTCTCCGCCGCCTCGCGCGCCCCGGAGAGCATCGGAGGCCGAGGAGACCACCAGCCTTGCCGGCGGGGACGAACTCCTCTCGCGTCGCCTCTCTCAGTCGGGGAGTTTCGAGAGAGAACTCCTACGGAAATAATAATATTTCATACATAATTGTGGGCAAAAAAAAATTGACTTATTGAATCGGTTAGTTTCAGCTTTGACTTCCCTTTGCCATGTCAAACCCAGCAAAAGTGACACGTCACATCACATCCCGGGCCCCGGCATCACTCCCCTGCTCTACCATCCCTTTTTACTGTAGCTGCTCGGAGTCCCGGTTGGCTCACCCACCTTCGCACCGCATCCCCGGCCATGGCGTGGACGGCGACCCAGGCGCCCGGAAGCATCTTCGTGTCCTTCTGCCCTTCTCCCGCAACAGTCTGGTAAGAGTAACTGTTTGCGCCGTCGCGCCGCGCTCTCCTGCGCTAAAGAAACCTCCCAATCCTTGGAAGCGGAACCGACTGATCTCTTGCACGCTAGCAGCGCATCCCCGACGAGCTCGCCGGGGGAGATCGGCGGCGGGGAGGCCGTCTTCATGGCAAGAAGGTATGGCCCGTGGAGGTCGGGCAAGACGGCGACGGCGCGTTCCTGGGGCGCGGGTGGCGGGCGTTCGCGGACGCGTGCGGCGTCGGCGGCGGGTGGTTGCTCGCCCTCCGGCTCCGCGGCCGCGTCGTGCTCACCGTCAAGGCATTCGACGACGGCAGCGGCCTCAGGGAGCTCGGCGCACCAATTCCACCCGCAGGTAACAGAGATTCGCTGGCATGGCAAAATTTATGTTGGATTGAATTCTTGTCCGATTTCTTATCGAGGCGTCTAAGTTTCAGAGTAATTAAAAGCGAATCACGCAAATGGAATTTTATCTTGGCTGGATGAAATCTGTTGGAACCCTTATGAAATTTTACACTTCTCTTCCCTTGTCAATTTGTACACTGTTCTTGCAGTAGTACTTCTATTGCTTGCCAAAACAAAGAAATAGGAAGATCAGAAATGTTGCTGATACACACGGTTCTGAGAAGCCCAACTCCAATGTTTCAACATTGAAGTCCTCAGACTTTCCAGTTGATTTTAAGAGTTAGGAAGCTCACAAGATGATAGTTATACTGAATTTTAGGAGCATCGAACCACACTTATCATTGATGCCAACTAGTAAATTTCCTAGTGGACTGGCCATATGGCCCACACAATTGTGTGCGTAGTTTCTTATGAGTTATGACCATTCCACTGGGGCCTTGTTATCTACATCTATGCTACAATAGATTTCTGTTGTTATTTCAAAAATCACTGTTTGACTCATTTTCTTCAGTTCAAGCAATCAGGACCGGCAAAGATGGTTTTCCATTCTTTGTCCAAAAGAGGGGAAAATGGAACATAGGGGGCAATGGTGGTGTGATCTGCTTAGACTCTGAAAACAACCAAACATTGCAAAATTATGAATGTTAAAATATGCACCTGATTGTTGAAGAGTAGGAAAAATAATCTTTGTAAATAATTGTCCCGAACTAAGAGAAGAGAAAAAAAAAAAACCCTGAAAGCTTGCATGAAGATATATGTTTCGAACGAAGAGTATATAAGATCTCGGGTTCTTAGTTAATCGAATAAATTTCCATTGTTTTCAGTTCAAAATGATCATTTGGCACTCATAATTTGTTCAGCTGAAGGACCGATAAGCATCAAAGAGACCGCTCGTAAGCCACAGTTCATCAGTGTCCTTCCTACAGATTTCATGCAAAAGATGGTTCACAGACTTTTGTCATTATTGCCCTAGAACACCCCCCCCCCCCCCCCAACAAAAAAATGTTATTACTAATTTATTTAGCTCTCTTTGTTGACTTTTATTGGCATGGCTTGCCTTTACTCTCTTTATGATTTCTTCCACCGACTACCTTCTAAGTTTGTGCAACGGTACATTCCCAAAGAGCACCTGAACAATTATATGGCCACAGTTTTGGGGCCCCTTAGCAAAATTGCATATAGGATGTTTTATAATATTTATCATTTATATGCGCTTCATGGTCTTTTAATCAAAACTAAAGAAAAATAGCTTATATCTGGCAGTCACTATTCATCCACTGCTGTATAGTGAGTTGTTGATCATTTACTGAAGCCAATGATTGCAGTCTTTGGCAACAACGTTCTGTGGTGCAATTGGATTGCAGAAAACTTGCATGATAGCGCTCCAGACATCAATGGACAGTACCAAATCTTTACTCGTGCGTGGTTCCCAAAGAAAGAAAGGTAGCTACCTGTTTGCAAAGGGTTGGTGGTTGTTGTGCCAGAAGAACAGTCTCAAAGGAGACATCTGCACCTTCAATGTCATCAAAACCACACTGTGGCATGTCGTTATCACACATTGCAAGGAACAGATCAATCAATTTTGCTATGTGAGTCAAGCAGTATTGATGCACTTGTACCTTTTGTCTTGTAAAGTATCATGTCAGTCCCGGCACAGCTACAGCCACACCTGACGAGGAACAGGGGTGAAGACGTAAAGAGAGAAGGGCGCATCCGATACTTGCGCGGGAACTCATTTGCGCATTGCGCGGGATTGTTTGGCTGACCAGTGGGTCCAGTCTGTAAGTGTGTGTGGCGTGAACCGGATATATGTACCGGAGTGCGGGAACTGGATGTCTTGTCGAAAAAGTAAGAAACTAATCGCGTGCCACTTTTGTGTTGCGTTTTGATTGTTGTCGTTCGTCTTGCTCGCAACGACGCCTTGTGCTTGTGCTCACGCCGCGATTTCGCAATTCGCCGGCAAAGGGTCATCACAGTTGGTATCCAGAGCCTATCGTTTCTCGGCGGGGGATTGGGGAAGTGGTTGTTGATCGCAGAATTCCTTCGGTCTTGAGCTGTAAAATTCCGGCGGCGGTTGGTCGAGGCTGAGCGAGGCGATTCGATCGCGGAGCTCGACTTCGTGTAAATCCATTCACGGTTGGTTTGGCTTGAGGGCGATCGCAACGGCTCCACCTAAGAAGACAAAGCCGCCCGTTCAGACGCAGTTCGTGTTGGACACGAGGACGACAGGCAAGAAGGAGGCGGATCATTGGGAAGCGGTCCTCAACAAGCTTGAGTCTCTGTGTGGTTAGGTCACTTCGATCGAGACCGTGCAGACAAAGCTGTTGATTAAAGTGGAGGAGTCCAACGCCATGGCGGATTGAGCAGAGCGGGAGCGTGCTCTACTTCTGAAGCAAGTTCAAGAGAACGGGCGCGCTCTGCCGGCGCTCAGGCTGTAGCGTATGGCGGAGGACATGGAGAAGTTCTCGGCGGAGGAATCAGACCGTAGAAGCACTCCACCACGTCGACGTGACAGATCCATGCATACCAAGCCGCACACTCATCGGCCGCGAGAAGGGTCTGCAAGGTGTTCGACGGATGGCCATCATTGTCGTCACCCACTACAACAGAACGCCAAAACACAGACGGGCAAAAATTCACATCTCAGACGGCAACAGGCCCCGTCTGCGCGTCGGTGTCTGAGATGAAATGACATCTCAGACGGGCATTAGCCCCGTCTGAGACCTGGATTATCTCAGACGGGCACTAGCCCCGTCTGAGAACCACCACTATAACTGTCTAAGATGGCCCACCTCAGACGGGGCACTGACCCCGTCTGAGATGCTATGACGTACCTCAGACGGGGTCCTATAACCCGTCTGAGATACAGCACAACATCTCAGACGTGGTCATACATACCCCGTCTGAGATGCCGTGACGTATCTCAGACGTGATAATTTTGCCCCCGTCTGAGGTAGTGATCTGATCTCAGACGTGGGAATAACTCCCCGTCTGATCTTATTCTTCAGATCACAGACGGCAACCCCCCTCCTGCATGCCTTTTTTCACATCCAATTAGGCTACATATAAATCATAGAACCACAGCATAACAGAATGCACTGAACATGACAGAAATTACAGGACATTCACGACATTATCCAAATCACAGAAACATCAGGTCTGACACTTGACATGTTCAGCACAAATCAGTTCAAAATGAAAATAGTTCACACAACACCAACAGCACATTACACATTAACTGACTCACACATTAACACTGCAGAGTTATCAGAACAATCTACATTCATCAAAGATTCAAGGTACCGAGCTGTTCGGGTAGTGGAACTCGCCTTTCGCGCTGATGACTTGGGACATCAGGAATGTGACAGTTTTCGCCCGAATCTTGCCTAGTTCCTCCACAGGGATGGGTCCAGTTGGGAATTTGAAGTCCTGAAAATTATTAACATTGTAAATAAGTGTTCAGTGTTGAGGAGCAACCAAAACAAAAATTCCTGGTGCTTTGCTCACCTCAGGCCGTGTCAATCCAACTTTAGTGGCAGTCAGGATCATGTGATGTGCGACATAGAAGCCACACGTCTCACCGCTTGCTTGCTGGTGGCACTGCAAAAACAGACAACAAATATTACCAATGTAAGCCACTGAATTCAAAATTCAGACTGAATTGAACATTATGTGTACCAAAACATACTGGGAACTTGAAACTATGGTACAATTTGGCTTTCCCTTTCTTGTTTGTCCGAGTGATGCTCAGGAATTGTGTCCAAGCCCTGCATGCATGCATAAGTCAAAAAAAATAGTGGAACAATTATGATCCAAAGAAGCTCAACAATTCAGTAAGGAAAAACTCACTCATCAATTACAGTTTTCAAGGGATCAAAATCTCGTGTTGCTGTTGCGGAGGTGGAGTCCATGTACCAGACCTTGTTCCACTTCGGAGCAATGACCACCAAGACCCAATGGCCACCAGGGTTGAAGGCAAACATGATATAGTCTTTTGCCTTGGCAAATTGAGGCAATGCCTTTGCCAAGTAATCAACCACAAACTCCTTATCCATATTAATGCAAGGCAGAGAAAAGGACTGAGGGTCAAGAAATGCAACAGGGACATTGTTTTGCCTGGTTTCACGAACCATGTTCCTACAAAATGAGGCTTGCATGAATTGAAATGACAAGAATGCAGAACTGAAGCATTAAAAAGTGCATTAGCAACTACCAGCAGAAAAATAAATTGCAGTTTTCAACTCATAATGTGTATCTGAAAATAGTAGAGGAAGAGGTTGTGTGAACTTACAAAGTGATGCACCGCAGAATTGAAAAGTCCAGTCCTCCGAAGCAAAACAGATCATACATGTCGTTGAAACCAACCCAAAAGCAACCATTTTTTTCGCATACGAAATGCGAACGTTTGAAGAAAACTCTTACCATGGTCTCATTGTCTTTCCAACTGTCCATATAGAATTTGTGGAGGGCAACACAAGCATGTCCAGCCTCCTTCAGATCTTTTGCAGACATCATTGGCTGCCCTGGCTTGAACCCTCGGTTTTGCGCTGTCCAATGTGAAAGATCAGGAACATCTTTCTTCTTGCTGGGCTCCACGTTGATTTGGCAATTTGCTACCTTGTTAGTTTTGCTGGTCATCTTGCCAACCTCAGCTTTCTTGCCCTTATCTTTCTGAGCCTTCTTGCCCTTCTCTTGCTGAGCCTTCTTTGCCTTCTCCTGCTCAGCCTTCTTGGCCTTCTCCTGTTCAGCCAACTTGGCCTTCTCCTGCTCAGCCTTGGTAGCCTTCTCGTGCTCAACCTTCTTGGCCTTCTCCTGCTCAGCCTTGGCAGCCTCCTGTACACACTTAGTCATGTCCTGCTCACTCTTGGACTTGTTCAGTTGGTCGCCCCTCTTGTTCGCCTCCCGCTGCAGTACTATCCCATCGCTGAAACACTGCTTTTGCTGCACATCTGCCCCATAGACTTTTCCTTCTCTTGATGCGTAGTGACACCATTGCCGTTTTGCCGGGGTTCCTGGGCTTGCTGCCCCACACTGTTGTCAGGTCGTCTATCAGATCCGGAGGGTGCAGACCTTGAATATGATGGATGATCAAAAGGCAACGGCCTAAGCACAATGCTGGTCCTCCTCCACTGGATCCTTTGCTGTAGAGCTTCACCCAATGTTGTAATCTCATCATTAGGTGCCACCTCTAGCAACTCATTGACGAAGTCAGCATGTACATAATCCACACGTACCACTACATATCCCTCGCGTACTTTGGCACAGTGGATTACATCCTGTTTTGGATGCACCTGCCCCCTACCAACCTCGATTATATGACCTGCAACATTCAACATTAGTGAGCACGTGTCGGACCGGTGAGGAGGTCAATGGAATCTTCATCTTCATGCGCTGGAGGGGGGTTCTCTTCATTTGACACATCCATCATGGCATCATTGTCTTCACCTGCCCCAAGCCCATTTTGGGATGCACAGCTACTCTTTCATGCACCAATGGGGCTTGGGCCTGGAGAGATCGGCACAATTTGCAATCCTTGTGCTGCAAGAATTTATGAAAAATGAGCTATGACCTCACGTGTGACTTCACTCTTCAACTCTGACCTCAAGTCATCTTTCAGCTGGTCCACATCTATGTCAGCTGCCCTTTTGCAATTCCTTCGTCTGGGATAAATTCTCTTCCAGCCATCATAACTGTTGCATGCTCGCAAACAACCTCCGTGCTCATCGTTACCCAAAGCCACACTGAGGTAACCATTGACACCTTCATAGGACCCTTCACCTTCCCCGGCTTCGTACATCTCCAAAATCTTTTCTGAGACTTGCTCGGTTTGAGGTGACTTGAAGGTGATCTCACCACTGTCGCTGGTCTCACTCCTTCCTCGCAAAAAATACTGGGGCGGCCTGGTGGGTATCGGTTCCAAGGATTCTCTATACCTTCCTTAGCAAATTTGGCATCCTGTGCTTCCCACTGCGTAATCTTCCCATCATATCCAGCCGTGCCAAGATGATGGTTGTGCACGTTCTGCGCCCGCAGATTCTTGAACTTCTCACTTTCCAACAGGAATTCCTCAGTGCTCTTCATCTGCACAAACTCTGTCCAAACTTCTGGCTTAATATACTTGTGTTTGCTGAATGGTTCAATCCCTTTCAACATGAAATTATTCACATGATTGTTCTTGTGAGTTCTCCATGCATGGGCGATGACCTTCATAATCTCCTTGAATGCCAAAGGCTTCATGTCATCCGTGAACTCCAAAGTGGGCATGACATAGTCGTCAAAAAGTTCCCACTTTGCTTCTTCACTGAGGCAGCCGATATTAGGGAGTAGAAGGGACACTTGCTGCCGAGCAATAAGGCCTGCAAGTGTCCGCATTCTCTGCTTGGCTTCAGAATCCACAGGCCATCCATTTTCATCAATGGCAGTCACCACTATCTTGTCTTCTGGCCACTTCGTTGATGTCCTTGGTGCTCGGGGAACCCTGACAGGAGCTTCCACAAAATTCTTAATGGGAACTTCTTCATCTTCAAGACCATCTCTTTGTCCAGAGTTTGAATGTTTGTTTGACGACATCTATCAATCAGATTTAAGAAATGTTAGCAATGTACAAGATCAGCAGATTCAACAAAACTATTGAACATTCCACAGCAACAATAGATTCAGGAAAAACACATTGCAGGAACAAAGTACAGGTAACTACACTTAGGTTACAGCGAAAATAAAATAAAGAGAAAGAAGCTAGCTATATTTAGAGTCCAGGGTCCCCAGCAAAGGAATATTCACCTAAAATATATTGATGAAACAATCATTTATTCAGAAATATATTGCTGAAACAAACAATTATCAACTTCTATGCCACATATTGAGGGACCACTTAAGTTCATTAACAAAGAGTTAAAATAAATTCAGGGACCACTTAACTTCATTATTGAGCTTCCATTTGCATACCAGCAACCATAGATTCAGGTAACACAAGATAGCTACATTTAGATACCAGGAACAATAGTTCCAGCAAAGGAATATTGTCGAAACAAACATTTATTTTCAGTAGCCATTTTGCAAAAGGAATATTGCTCAAACATGTTCACTACCAATGGAATATTGCTCAAACAAACAATAATTCTTGAGCTATGTTACATGAACATTCTCAAAATGAAGAGAAATTATCGAATTCAGATGTAAAATTCGTCTTCTACCTCTGAAATTTTCCAGTTTACAAGTTGAAATTACTCTTTCCTTACTAACTATAAACACCCATACTAAATTTTCCACCTCCGCTACTGTCTTGCAAAACTGATTCCTACTAACTACACTATCAAAACATATTAGCAATCATAACTAATCACAATCAGTAGGGGACACTAAATCTCCAAATCAACTGAAATATTTACATTCGCTAAATCTCCCACTCCACTGACATAAGCATCAAATTTCAGAAGAAAACTTGCCTTCGTCCTTCGCGTTTGCTGGCGGTGCTCGTCGACTCGGACACGGTGGGCGTCGGGTTGTCGAGGAGGTCGTCACGGTGGGCGTCGAGGCGGCGGACGGCTAGGGTTGTCGTCGAGGAGGTCGTCACGGTGGGCGTCGAGGCGGCGGACGGCTACGGTTGTCGTCGAGGAGGTCGTCACGGTGGGTGTCGAGGCAGCGGACGGCTAGGGTTCGAAGTAGAGGAGGAGAATGATTGGCGTCGTGGTCGGAATGGGGGAGGACGACGGCATAGCGGTGGATCCGGAAATGGACGGCGGCGGAGGGACGAACGGCGGCGGCGGTAGGACTGTGGGAGGAGGGAGAAGGGATGAGTCGCGGTCTGAGTGGGCAAATGACGGCTAGGGTTTGGAATGAACAGCGGAAGTGAGTGTCCCGGTTTATATATGTGGTGTGCGCACATCACAGACGGCATGTACATAAATCCCGTCTGAAACAATAGGAAAAATTGGCCAAAAAAAAAATAAAGATTTGCTACGCACCGGGTTTCGAACCCGGGACCCCCTAGCCTAAGTAGTGTTAAACAGGAGGCACTAACCGCTCGGCCTTGGTTGTGTTTCTGAATAATGATATTATCATTTCTTTTTAACATATATTTGCAGCTTAGGCTACATAAAGAGGCCAAACCCAACCCTCACGGTCAAGACCTACCTCTCGCCCTTCTCTCCCTCACCACCGCCGCGCGACTCTCTCACCACAGGCAAACCCTAGATCTCGCGCACCCTTCTCTCTACCTCGCCGCCGCCGACTCTCTCACCAGATCCGGTGACGCGAGATGGTTCCGGTGACGCGAGATGGTTCCAGCGGCGTGATCCTTGGACGCGGCCGCTCCGACGGCAGTGCCGATGGCTCCGACAGCGGGATGCATGGACGTGACGGCGGCGACTCCGGCAACGGCGCCGGCGGTGGCGACCACTCCGACGTCAGCCGGTCGCAGTCATCTCGGTTGGAGGCCTTCGTCAACAGCCTCCTGTCTTCTCCGAGGCGTCAGGTCCCCGCGGGCTCCGGCGGCGCGGTGAGGCCTTCTTCGATCCACGATGACGCCGACGAGGATGCGGATGACGACGCCGACGAGGACGACGACGAGGAGGATGCGAAGGAGGACGACGAGGAGGACGCGAAGGAGGACGACGACGACGAGGACGAGGACGCGGACGAGGACGCGGACGAGGACGACGACGACGACGAGGACGCCGGTTGTGGGCGACGAACGCCATCCTCAGTGACTAGCCCGGAGGTGAGTTCTCAGCTGTTCCAAACCCTAATCCCTCCGCCGTGTCTGATTTTGCCGAACACTAGGATCCCCCCTGTGCTAATGATGATTGTGATTATGATAGGGATGGTTATGATGTTGTTTTTTCCTACCATAATATATGATTGCGTATCTCTTGGTGTAGATATATGATTCGGACATTGTGTTAGCATGCCTACCATAATATATGAGTTCTGTGAGCTAGTTTGCCCTGAAATCAAACAAGTAGGTAACATTAGGTAATCTGGAACGTGGCCATGGCAGTTGCACAATTTAATTACTAGGTTTTTAGGTGTCATGACAGATGGTTTTTGAATAACATGCTCTTTACTCTGTTGAGTTTTATTACTATGTCAGTTTTATTACTATATCCTTCTTGTTACTATGTCAGTTTAGTAGAATAAAATAGTATCTTGTCATGTATCATATTCTCACTTGTTCCCAACCATTGTCTTAGCTGCCAGCGGAGATTGAAGAAGCAGATTGGGGCGGCGTGGATATAGACACAGTGCTGCGTTGTTTTTGTGGTCTGCAGCCACGAAGGAAGGTCTGCTATGCAGGAAAGGACACTGGTCGTCGTTTCTACGGCTGCCCTCTCGAGGTGAAACCCTTGCTGTTGTCCTGCATCTTGTACATTATTAGAAAAATTTTGAAGATGGATCAGGGCAATTATTCATTGAAGTGTTATTCCCCTTTTCTGCAGGAAGATGAAGAACAGTGCAAGTTTGTCAGATGGGTGGATGAGTCATGGCCAGAAAGGGCGCAAAAATCATTTGTGAACTTGTGGAAGACAGCTCGTTTGTTTCGCAAAGATGGAGAGAGAACCAGGGCTGAGCTCAATGTTGCCACCGCACTTAGGAATGAAGCACTGGAAGAAAAGGAGTCGCTTACATGGGAGACGCAGCTTGAGATAGCAAGGACGAAAACACTAGCTGCGTGTGTCTGCCGCATGTATCAAGGAAAGATGAGGCGTGAAGCTTCAGAACGGGCGAAGGTAGCCTTAGAAAAGGAGAAGGTGGCCTTAGAAAAGGAGAAGGCAGTCTCAGAAAAGGAGAGGGCATGGATGGTCATTACCGCACTCGTTGCGATAGTGGTTGTGCTAGCTTGTATCTTGCTGTTCCTCATCCTCAAGTGAGGATTCCTGAAATGTTAGGATTTATTTTGCTGGTGTAGGGGTGGTGTGTCATTCTGGGATGGATCATTTTGTAAGCTGATGTTGGATCATTTTGCTGGGACATCAGTATGTAAATATCCCTGTCATGTCAGGGTTCATCTAATCTGGTAGGGCTAATCTATGAATGTAGTTCAAGACATGTATTAAGCTAGCTTCAGTTGGTAATTATTAAGCTACTGGTGTGTGAACATTATGATGTGCTTAAGCTAATGATATTAGGTTGTGTTATCAGTTGCAGTCATTTGCTTTAATGATGTTCGTAAGTCTGTTGCTCTGATGACATCTGCATGTGCTGTGATGATCAGGGAAATTAAGAGTAGCAATATTACCAGTTATATAGCAGTAACATCTCAGACGGGGCTTATTCTCAACCCGTCTGCGATCACTTATCACAGACGTGGAAAAATGAAACACCGTCTGTGGTAAAGGTGTTCACAGATTTTATCTGTTTTGCCTCCTGCAATCCCAGCTTTTCCAGATTCTGCAGGTAGGGGCGCATCACAGTCGTTCCATCATTTTCAGAAAATGTTACATATCCAGTAGGCATATGGTTGCGCTCATTCTAATTTCTCAAGAAATTAACATTGCATATGTAGATATCCATGGTACAAGAAGTTCAGAATTAATTATATTACAACAAAATGCAGAGGGAAAGTATACTGAATTAATATTACAACACAGCTAATTAATTTTCCTTAATATGAAAACAATTACATGCAGGAGCAATAATTACTCCTTCTCTACTTGCTTCTTCCGACGACGCCTCTTGATATGGACTCCTTCTTTATGGTCAGTGTGAATGTAAGGAGTTTTATCATTTGCATTGAGCTCTGGGACGATGGCAGCAGCGAATGGAGGGATTTCATCAAGCTGGTTGTACTCGTCTTCATCCACTACATTATCCACTCCTAGGATTCTTCTTTTTCCGGGCAGGACCACATGCTGTTTGTTGTGTACCGTGTCAATCACATAGAAGATTTGGAACACTTGGTTTGCTAGTACAAATGGCTCTTGTTTGTATCCAACTCTTTTAAAGTCGATGGTGGTGAAACCATACTTGTCTTTTTTAACATGTGGTCCTTTTACCCAATGGCACTTAAACAGGGGCACCCTAAAGCCTACATATCTGAGCTCCCATATCTCCTCTATTTGTCCATAGTAGGAATCCTTCTGCATATTGCTGTCATAAGCATCTATGCGAACACCACTATTCTGGTTAGTGCTTTTGTCATCTTGAAATCTCGTGTAGAATGTGTAACCATTTATCTCATATGCTTGGTACGTCTAGATTGTGTGTAAAGGTCCTTTTGCAAGTTTTCGAAGCAATGCATGTTTACCCGATGTTGAACTTGAATTTTCAATTCGATTTCTAAACCAAGAGCTGAACTTTTGCATATGTCTCTTTGCTATCCATGCTTCAGACCGCTCTGGATTTTCTTCAGCTATCAATGATTTGTGCTCTTCAATATAGTCATTCACATCCGCTGTTTGCTGCAGCACAAGAAAATGGGCTTTTTCATATAGCTCCAATTCAGGACTTATTGTCTTTTTGCCAAGAGTACCTTTTCCTGTCAGCCTTCCCTCATAACGTGATTTTGGCAAACCAATGGAATTATTTGGATCAAGATAACCAATGCACTACTCAACTACCTCCTCGGTGGAATAACCTTGAACAATGCATCCCTCAGGAGATGATTGATTCCTCACATATTGTTTTAGAATGGCCATGTATCTCTCATATGCAAACATCTGGTGTAAGAACACTGGTCCGAGAAACCTTATCTCCTTAACAATGTGAGCAACCAGATGGACATTCACATCAAAAAAAGATGGTGGAAAGTACACCTCAAGAAGACATAGAGTTTTGTACAGGTTTTTCTCAAGGCTATCCAATGTCTCCTCATCAATGATCCTTTGGGAAATTGCATTAAAGAAGAAGCACAAGCTCATGAGAGCCTCTCGAACACCGGAAGGTAAGATATTCCTAATTCCAGCAGCAAGCAATACGGTCAACAGAATATAACAATCATGAGTCTTTGTGCCAATCAATTTCATCTCCTCCATTGAAACATTTTTTGCAATGTTTGATGAGAAACCAGTGGGCAGTTTCACACTTTTAATGAACTCCAATAGTTGCTTCTTCTCCTGCCTAGATAGAGTGACAGAACTTGTGGGCAGTCTTGTATCATTTTCATTGGGACAAAGCTCGGGCCTTATTTCCATCTCCTCCAAGTCAGCTCGTGCGTTCTCATGATCTTTAGATTTTCCTTTCACATTTAGGAGTGTACCAAGGATGGCATCACATACATTTTTCATGATATGCATGAGATCGATACAATGGCGAACATCCAGATCCTTCCAATAGGGCAACTCCCACAAAATTGATTTCTTTTTCCACATGTCATCCTTACCAACTTTACGCTTTCGCTTCCCGAGCCCACCATCCATATCCTTCACTTGGTTATAAATGTGTTCCCCGCGGAAGTGCCTTGGAGCATTTCCTCTCTCCCTTGTCCCATCAAATTGATCCTTCATATTTCGATAAGGATGAGACTTGGGAAGAAAACGCCGATGTCTCAAGTAGACCCTTTTCTTCGAGTTGTATAGCCACTTACTTGCTATGTCATCTAGGCATTGTGGGCAATCTTTCTCTCCTTTACGCTGCCCAGATAGGTTACGCATTGCGGGAAGATCTTGGATGGTACAAAATATCATGGCGTGAAGAGTGAAATACTCTCGCTTGAATTGGTCCCAAACCTGAACACCATCATTCCAAAGCAGTTTTAAATCATCCACCAATGGCCTCAAATACAAATCAATGTCATTGCCTGCTTGCTTAGGACCAGCTATTAGAACTGTCAACATCATATACTTTTTCTTGTGCATAAGCCAAGGAGGAAGGTTAAAGATAGTGAGAATAACAGGCCAAGTGCTATGTGACGTGCTCATGTGAGTAAATGAGTTCATTCCATCTGTGCTCAAAGCAAACCTAATATTCCTCAGTTCTTCGGCAAACTTTCCAAAATTGCTATCAATGTTACGCCACTGAGTTGAATCAGCAGGGTGACGTAAGTAGTCATCATCCTTCTTCCGTCCATCTTTGTGCCAACGCATCAATTCAGCTTGCTGTTTGCTTGCAAACAATCGCTTCAAGCGGGGAATTATCGGAAAATACCACATGACCTTACTAGGAGGCCCTTTCCTTTTGCTGTCACCCCCATCATTTCTACGCTTGTAGCGAGAAGATCCACACACTGGACATTCACTCATTTCTGCAAATTCACCTCAAAACAGGACACAATTATTCTCACAAGCATGTATCTTAACTACCTCCAAGCCCAAAGGACAAATTATCTTCTTGGCTTCATAGGTAGATTTGGGCAACTTATTTTCCTCCGGAAGCATGTCCCCTAGCAATTCCAGCAACTTGTTGAAACTAGCATCAGACCAATGGTGGGTTGCCTTTAGTTGCAATAGTTTGAGCACCGAATACAACCTCGTGTAGTGTTTCTTGGAACTTGGATACAAAGAGGTCTTAGAGTCTCTAACCATTTCCTGGATCTTGCCAAACTCACCATCACTGAATTCCTCACTACTGTCAATGCCATCCATCATCATCTGATCTAAATTCTCTGCAATATCAGCAGATTCATCACTGATATTTAAGATGCAATCGTCACTTATGGGATCTTGAGAAAGATCTTCAGTTCGTGGTTGCTCATCCCCACTATCACCCATGTTGCCTTCATCGACTATGTCACTAGGATTCATTCCTTCCTCCCCATGTTTGTTCCAAATTGTATAATCCTTTTTGAATCCACGCAAGATCAAGTGTGCATGAAGAAACTTTGAATCAGCATAACTCTTGTCGTTGTTGCAATCAAGGCATGGGCAACACAACACCGTTTTCTTTGTGTCCACTTTTTCCTTTTCCGCCGCAGCAAGGAAACTTAAGACACCGTTGAGGTACTCATTAGATGCATGGTTCTCAAGATACATCCATCTCCTGTCCATCTGAAAATGCAACTTAAATACATCAGTGAACAACAAAATTATGCCAAAAATTGAAAACCAAAAATTAACCATTTTTCAAACCACACTACTCGTTTTCCACCTCTGTCATTCTTCAAACCACACTAACAGAAACCACTCCTATTCGATGGGTGGACTAAATGCATCAAGGGAAAGCTAATTTTCATCCACTTACATCTGATTTTTTTTCCCGGCGCCCACTCCTTCACCGTCGTTGCCGCCCTCCTACTCGTCGGGCTCAGAGCAGAAGACAATTGCAGCCGGCACTAGCCTCCTCGTCACCTCCTCCACCACCATCGTGGTCACCCCAAGCTAGCTCCTCCCTAGCTCGATCCAGATGCGCGCGCGACCAGGGGGGGAGTCGGAGCACGCGCGCGCGAGCAAGCCAAGATGGGAGCACGGGAGGGCGCAGCGCTGGTGGGTGCTCGACAACGCCGCCGGGAGGCTCGAGCGGCAGCGCCGGCGTAGGGAGGCGCTCGACGGTGCGCAGTGTGTCAGCTACTGAAGAAGCGCGACTGATGAAGAAGAACAGAGCAGCTAGCTGCCTGCTTTACTGAAAGCTGCTGCCTGTTATCTCAGATGGGAGACATGTACACGTCTCATGATGGAACAAGGTCTCAGACGGGAGATAAGACGACGTCTGTGATCCACACATGCCCCGTCTGTAAACACAAATTCATCACAGACGGGTCCGTAATACCCCGTCGAAGACAGCTGGGTCCATTATCACAGACGGCATTTCCTGTTACCCGTCTGGTATGACGTACAAGGTTTCGGCCTGGTAGCTTATACGAGACGTCGCACAGTTCACACCGTCTGTGATATGCGTTCACAGACGGGGTCTTTTATCCCGTCTGAAACCTTCTGTCTGCTATTTGGGGTTCTGTAGTAGTGACCGTGATGAAGGGGGTGGTAAGAAACACCTACCTAAGATATCGTTTCCTAAGTTCATTGGGGATAATCCTACTATTTGGTTGGATAAATGCATTAATTATTTTGCGGTATGTGATGAGGATGAGTTGATGTGTGTCACTGTTGCATCGATGCATACGGAGGGTAATGCTGCTAAGTGGCTGCAAATGTACAAGGTCAAAAATGGGCTGGGTACTTGGGAGAAATTTGCTGAGGCTATTATTGATAAGTTTGGTGTATATGAATATCGGAAATCTATGAATGATCTGTTGAATATCAGGCAGAAGGGCACAGTTGAAGAGTATATATTGGAGTTTGATAATGCTAGATACTCTACAGTAGTCCATAATGCTGATCTAGACGAAACTCTCGATGTTACTCAGTTCATCAAGGGCCTGAAAACTGAAAGCAGAGGTCCAGTTAAATATCAATTGCCCACTACTGTTGATAAAGCTGCTTTACTGGCTCAAGTTCAGCAGGAAATACAGGAGAGTGGCAAGTTCAAGGGACAGAAAAGTTCTGGTAGTACAAGGCAAACTAGTTCAGTAAGTAAAACTGAAGGTGCAGGTGCTTCTCAATCTTCTGAATTGTCCAAAGAAAGAGCACTGAGAGAATACAGAAGGCTGCACAAGTTGTGTTATGCTTGTGGTGAGAAGTTTGAGGGTAATCATGCTGCTATATGTCCCAAAAGAACTCAAGCTAGTTTGAATGTGTTGACTACTGAAGACATGAACATGGTCTTATCTGATGAAGTCTTGGAACAGTTAGCTGTAGAAGACTCTCTAGAGATGGAAAATTGTCACATATCTCTTAATGCTATTTCTGGTACTGATACTGGTGATAGCATGAGGCTCAGAACTCTGGTGAAAAACAAAGTGTTGCTTAAGCTACAGCCCTATGCTCAGAAGACAGCGGTCAACAGACCTTGTCCGAAATTGGCTTTCAAATTTTTTGGACCATATAAGGTTCTGGAGAGAATTGGCTCTACTGAATATCGTGTTGAATTGCCAGCAGAGGCACAAGTCCATCAAGTGTTTCATGTGTCTCAATTGAAGCCTTTCACTCCAAACTACACTCCTGTTTATTCTGAACTTCCAGCTGTGGTGGATCTCGCTAATGGTGATGTGACTCCGGTGGAAATCTTGGACAGAAGATTGGTGAAGAAAGGAAACAATGCTGTGCAGCAAGTATTGGTGAGATGGAGCAATCTGATGGCGGATTCGGCCACCTGGGAGGACTATCATGTTCTCAAGAATCGCTATCCGAATGCTCTTGCTTGGGGACAAGCAAGTTCTGGAG
This sequence comes from Eragrostis curvula, assembly GCA_007726485.1. NCBI lineage: Eukaryota > Viridiplantae > Streptophyta > Magnoliopsida > Poales > Poaceae > Eragrostis > Eragrostis curvula. The sequence continues at coordinate 595,212 of RWGY01000165.1, forward strand.
GAGGGGGAGATGTCAGTCCCGGCACAGCTACAGCCGCACCTGACGAGGAACAGGGGTGAAGACGTAAAGAGAGAAGGCGTAATCCTTTGAAGATGATGGAAGGCGCATCCGATACTTGTGCGGGAACTCATTTCCGCATTGCGCGGGATTTGTGTTTGACTGACGAGTGGGTCCAGTCTGTAAGTGTGTGTGGCGTGAACCGGCTATATGTACCGGAGTGCGGGAACTGGATGTCTTGTCAAAAAAGTAAGAAACTAATCGCGTGCCACTTTCGTGTTGCGTTTGATTGCTATCGTTCGTCTTGCTCGCGACGACGCCCTGTGCTTGTGCTCACGCCGCCATTTCGCAATTCGTCGGCAAAGGGTCATCACATATCAACATTAACATATATTTAAAAGTGCAAGGAACCACTTCTGCTTATAGTAGGAGCCTAAGATCATGTACCACAGGTCAGGTGGTAAAAAGAGGCCATAAGGCTCCATGACTCCTTTGAGGAAGGCTTCATCAAGGAAAAGAGATGTCTTTGAGATTGGACCACCAGCTTGGATAACAAAGAAATTCAGCACCAAAGCAATCAAAAGTTGTCTTGTAAGCACATTCGTTCTCATTTAATACGCGTAAGTTAGGGTATGGTTAAAATTTTCCAAATATGTTTGTACTTACTACTATCACAAGATGAAATTATCATCTCTTGCTTAACATTTATCGTGAATATGTGCTCAGAGAACATGCTATCAAACCCCACATGAGCAGAAATTAAGATCTACATATTCTCGCAAAAAAAAATTAAGATCTACATAGATTTTGGATATATGCTTACCAAGATCAGTTGGTTGACCAATGCGATTACATTTGTTGCAGTATCAACTGCAAGCCTTTTGCAAGGAGATTGGAATTTGGGAAGCTTCCATGATCACACTCAAGGCATCAATGAGCAGCACCAGGTCTTGGCAGGCATGTGTTCTCCCATACAAGTATAGCAGCCACCATCTTCAGGGTTTAGGTTGGACGATGTTCTGCCGGGATAATGGAATCAATGCGGGTGATATATGCAGCTTAACCATTGTTGAAACCATCTTGTGGCATGCCGTCATCACACACTGAAGCGTCTCCGCTTTTCGCAGGATCGAGTCGGTATAGCGCTGATGAACAGACGCAACAGTACAACATATAAAAAGCACGAATTAAGTCTTAAAGTTATTACATTAGTCCAATTAAAACAACGAGTACACAGCGGAAGTCTTAACGATACAAATCCAAGTCCAAAGATAAGAGATACAAGCGCACGCGCTCACGATACAAGTGAATTCACATCCAAAGCCATGAAGATGCGAACTCGAGAGGAAATCACTCCTCGGTCTCCCAGTGGGCGGTCCAACCAAAAGGAAGCTGGCCGTCCCACTGTCCACCTCCACCCGTAGAGTCGGGGATAAAGGTGCTACCTGCACAAAAACATAAGGAGCCAAACCCTGAGCAACTAATACTCAGCAAGACTTACCCGTCAAAAGGCTAACTACAGCCGACTCCTAATATGCAAGGCTACAAAGGGGTGGCTGACTCAATAGCATAACTCGCACTAATTACTTGATCCTTACTTTCAAGTTTTATTCTTCAAGATAAGTACTTAACCGGTAAAACAGTGTGCATATCTCTAAAACATGTATAAAGTAACAATACATCAGCAGTGACAGTATATATAGCAATGTAAATAACAGTAATGTACATAGACTAGCATCATATCATCAATCATCTCACACTACGATGTGACGCAGTGAGCAAGGTTGCTCTTGACCGAGAGCGGCGGCATCGATGTACATCCTGCAGGAGAAAAACCTGACCACACGCCACACACCGCAAAAGCCGTATGCAGCAACTATTCGCGAAGGTCCCCCTAGAACTGGCTGGGTCTCACACCTCCCGAGAAAGGCCCTCCCGCACAGTCCCCGTCCCAGACGTACGCCCTGATTGGGAGGCATCCCTTCTCTCCCAAGTACCATGATAGAAAGTGCAAGTATCCGCGAGACACTAGGGCAACCTAAGCTACTAAGTTTACTAGGCCCATAAAAACACTAGCATGTGATCAGTACGTTCGAACTTGCTCAACAGGGCCAACAACGGACGGTCCTTAACCGACACAGACGGGGCTACCACCGTGAAGGCCCAGCCTTCTCGCACCATCCTACACAAACAAATCCCCGTCCGGTCTCAACAAATCCTAAATCCAGCTAGTACAATCCAGGGTGAACCTACCTCGCGAGTGGGACCTACCACTCGACTTCTACCGTCCGCTAGCCACTAAGCCTAGCAAGTTCTAACGTAACCTAGACCACATCTACAAAAATAGGACACAAGGTAGGATATGGAAGGTAATCCTAATGTGTTTCTAAGGTTTCACATCAACTCCTAATAGACCTAATGCACAAACATTGACTAGCCCCAATTAAGTGCAAAAATAAAAATCCTAAATAGGAAGGCATGCACCGGGGCTTGCCTGGCTCAGGAGTGTAGCTAACAGGGTCAGCGGGGTCAGTGTCCTGCTGCGGCTGCTCCTCCTGCACCTCCTGGGTCTGCTCCTCCGGCAGCTGGAAGTCGAGCGGCTCCGGAGTCGTCTCTGTCACTACACGTTATGACAAGGAAATAATGCAAAGTTAGATACAGAATATGATGCAATAATGATTTAATTACTTGATAGGACAGTCATTTACACTGTAAGTGCAAATGATTAACTTTGTTAATTAATTTCGTCTGGAGTATTTCCTTCATTAACTTTTAATTAAGTTTACCATTAACCAACTTAGGCAAGTTAAATGAATAATGTGACTTCGAAAGTTGATTTATATCCAGTGGCATTTTTCTGGTGAAGAGTGCCACTGGAAGTAATTCATGGTGAAGTTTCATGATTTATTGCAAAGTAGATTATTTATAATACTTTGTACAGTGCAGAACATGATTTAAATCATAAGAAAATAATTAGGCAACATGTGACAGTGGAAAAATGCTCTGTAGGTGTGTTATCAGATTCTTAACAGACATGCAAGATTTCAAGATTTATGGAGCCACAGATAATTTATAAGGATTTAAACGATATCTGGACTGATGTATTTTTCAGAAAATACACAGTATACAAAAGGGTGGTTTAGCATTTTTACTGGACAGAGGGTATTACAAGGAGTCCAACAAAATTAGTTTCATATTTTTCTGAGGTGTATTTATTTTCTTATCGATTTTACAAATTTCTGACAAATTTTCTGGAGATTTAACAAATACGAAAATGATTGAAAACGGTGAGGACCAATCAGATCTGGCCACACAGTGGGGCACACAGATCGGGCCGCACTGGATCTGGGCTGGCCGCACCAGATCCAGCCACTGGCGTGCGAGAACGCACGCGGGGCCACGGAGTTAGCCACACGGGATCCCGTGTAGCCACACGAGATCCACGCCCTGTGGTCTCCAGTGCGCAGGCCGGAACCGTCGCCGGAGAGCGGCGGCGCTACTCGCCGGAGTAAGCTCCGGTGAGCGCATCGGCCAGGGAAGGGCACGAGCGGGGGCAGAGCGAGACAGGGATCTCACCTCGACGACAAGGAGCAAGCGGGGATGGCCGGAGTAGCGTCGGCGACGAGAGGCGGCGGCTGGCGGAAGTGCGGCGACGTCGCGGGCTCGCTACGGTCGACGAGGAGCTGCAGCTGCTGGCTCGCGAGCTTCACGGACTCGCCAGGATCTTCGGCGTCCAACAACGCGACGTGGAGAAGGCCGGGAAGATGGTCGTCGTCGGGGAGCCTCCTGCGGCGGTGAAAACCGGCGATGGGGAGAACTCGAAATCCGGCGATGCGGCTGCGAGAGAGGGAGAAATGTGAGGTTCCAGCGGCGAGCAACACTGAGGTGCACCACGGGATGCGATGAATCGACGCGAAACTAACCGAGGAAGGAGATACGGATGGTGGCGCGCGCTCTAGCCCATGGCCGGTCTTGAAGAAGACGGCTCGATTCGCGGGCTCGCAGCGCGGGGAGACGAAGATGAGCTCGGCACTAGCCCCCAGGCCACATGGCGAAGCTCGGAGGGGAGTGATTCAGCTGGAGCTGACGCGACGGCGATGGGGCGAGCTCGAGTTCGACGGCGGCAATGGCGAGCTAGGGTTCGGAGGCCGGGGAAGCGACGGAGGAGAGCGAGCACGAGTGGGAGTGTTTCGGACAAGGGAGGGGAACGTCTCTTTGACGCCGTTGCCCGGTCGGAAGCGGGCCAGGGCGCCGCGCGGCGGAGCCGTACGTCGACGGCGACGTGGCGTCGTTCTTCCGCGCGCGCGCAGAGAGATAGAGGAGGCTGACGAGTGGGCCCTGTCGGAATCTTTCTTTTTCCCGGAATTATTCAAACTGAATTTTCCCCAATCTTTGGCGCTCGATTTGAACTAGCAAATGAACTCCAAAAATTGCAAAACTGGTTGCATTCGAAAGATCATGAAATTCTCTTTCCAGTGACATAACATGCACATCTCAATTCGAAATAGAATTCAAATGGCAGCTAGTCAAAGTTGGACATTTTTGGAACTTTGGGGATTTATTTGAGCATCGAAATGAATTTCAAAAATCACCAAACATTCTCCAAAATTCTTATTTCACAAGAGCTACTCACTGGTATTTTTGGTTGCTCAAGTTGTTATGGAAAATTTTGAGTTGCTTCACAAGCATGCGTTTGGCCATTATTTGGAATTTGAATTTCGAATTTGAAATTTCTGTTTCTGTTTGTCTTTTGTTCCGTGCAATGTGAGTGCTATGTGCTCTCAGTGACACGGGGTGTCACAGCCCTCCCCCCTTAAAGAAATCTCGTCCCGAGATTAAAGAGAAGGAGGAAAAATCGAATGGCGAAAAAGCGAAGAAAAAGATGTCAAAATGGAACAACTATATAACGCACCTCGGAGGTAGAAAACCTGGAAAATGGGAGTTCAAAAACTCCGCTGTCTCCCACGTGGCCTCGGCCTCAGAGTGGTTGCTCCATTGCACCTTATAGAATCTGGTAGTGCTCTTCCTGGTGACTCGGTCCTTCTGATCGACAATACCAATAGGCTGCTCGGGGTATGTCAAATCTGGCTCAAGCTGCTCAACACCACTGACCACTCTGTCACTAGGAACCTTCAAGCACTTTTTCAGCTGCGATACGTGGAACACATTGTGAACACTGGAGAGGTTGGAGGGCAACTCCAATCTATAAGCAACGGGTCCACATCTCTCAATAATCTGGAACGGTCCAACGTATCTTGGTGCTAACTTGCCCCTGACACCAAACCGACGTACACCCTTCATGGGAGAGACACGAAGGTATACGTGGTCGCCAACTGCAAACACCAACGGTCGGCGTCTTCTGTCAGCATAGCTCTTCTGTCGAGACTTGGCTGCTCTCAAGTTGGACTGAATGCGGCGAACAGTCTCCTCTGCTGCTGCCACTAAATCTGGTGTGGGAATGACCTCCACATCAGCCACAACTGTCTCCTCTGCTGCAGCTGCGGGCCTTGCCTGGAAGATGACTCTCTCGCCGGCCTCAACCCAGTTAAGGGGAGTCCGACAACGACGTCCATACAAGGCCTCAAACGGTGCCATCTTGATGCTCTCCTGATAGCTGTTGTTGTATAAGAACTCTGCAAGAGGTAAGCTCTCATCCCAACACTTGCCATGGTGTATCACACAGGCACGGAGCATATCCTCTAAAATCTGATTCACCCTCTCTGTCTGGCCATCTGTCTGAGGGTGATAAGCTGCACTGCGAATCAAAGTGGTGCCCAAAGAAGCATGCAGCTGCTCCCAGAAACGAGAAACAAACTGAGGTCCTCGATCAGAAATAATGGTCTTGGGCACCCCATGCAAACAGAGAATCCGAGCAATATATAACTCAGCATACTTCTTCACAGTGTAGCCGGTCTTCACTGGAATAAAGTGAGCTGACTTAGTCAGTCGATCAACAATCACCCAAATAGAGTCGTGCTTCTGCGATGTGAGAGGTAAGCCAACAATGAAATCCATGCTAATATCCTCCCACTTCCAAGCAGGAATACTCAAAGGCTGAAGCAACCCTGCAGGCTTCATGTATTCTGCCTTGACTCTCCTGCAAGTGTCACACTCAGAAACGTACTGTGCGACCTCCCGCTTCATGCGGGTCCACCAGAAGCGACTCCTCAAATCCTGGTACATCTTGTTGCTACCAGGGTGGATGGAATACTTGGACAAGTGTGCCTCATCAAGAATCTTCCTGCGCAACTCAAAGTCCTTAGGAACTACCAATCTGTCCTTGAACCATAGGACTCCATCCTCATCCTCTCTGAAACACTGGACTCTAGCTTCCCCGAGCTTGAGTCTCCTCCTGAGGTGATTCACCTTCTCATCCTTCTTCTGCGCTGCCACAATCTCATCTCGCAGGGTCGAAACAAGTGATATATTGGCCAAGGAGCCATAAGCATACACTCTAAGACTGGGCTCTGCCTCTGCATAAGGAGCTGCGATGAGATTATTGCAATGAGCCTTGCGACTCAAAGCATCAGCAACCACATTAGCTTTCCCCGGGTGATAGTGAATCTCCAGATCATAGTCCTTAATCAGCTCTAACCATCTCCTCTGGCGCATGTTCAGATCTGACTGTGTGAATATATACTTGAGGCTCTTGTGATCTGTGTAGATATGCACCAGATTTCCCAACAGATAATGCCGCCATACTTTCAAAGCAAGTACGACAGCTGCAAGCTCAAGATCGTGAGTGGGGTAATGCTCTTCATGTCGCTTAAGCTGCCGAGAGACATAAGCAATTACCCTGCCATCCTGCATCAGCACACAACCAAGACCAGTACCGGAAGCATCACAATACACATCAAATGGCTTGGTGATATCAGGCTGAGCTAAAACTGGAGCGGTAGTGAGAAGCTTCTTCAGATTCTGGAAAGCATCACCACACTGCGAGCTCCACACAAATCTCATGTTCTTCTTCAGCAACTCAGTGATGGGCTTGGAGATCTTAGACAAATTCGGAATAAACCGACGGTAATAACCAGCCAAACCCAAGAAACTGCGAATCTGAGAGACAGTCGTAGGTGCATTCCAATCCAGAACATCCTGCACCTTGCTAGGGTCAACAGCAATACCCTCAGCTGATATAACATGGCCAAGAAAAGGCACCTCGCTAAGCCAGAACTCGCACTTGCTGAACTTAGCGTACAGCTGGTGATCCCTCAATCGCTGCAACACAATCCTGAGGTGCTGCTCATGCTCCTCCTCTGTCTCTGAATAGATCAAGATGTCGTCAATGAAAACCACGACAAACTTGTCCAACTCTGGCATGAACACTGAGTTCATCAAGTACATGAAGTAAGCAGGTGCATTGGTCAAACCGAAAGACATCACCAAGTACTCATAGAGTCCATATCTGGTAGGCAGTCTTCGGAATGTCCTCTGCACGGATCTTAATCTGATGATACCCAGAACGGAGATCAATCTTGGAGAACACCTTAGCTCTAGCTAGCTGATCGAACAAGATATCAATGCGAGGCAGCGGATACTTGTTCTTAATCGTCACAGCATTAAGTGGCCTATAATCCACACATAGCCTGAGCGCCTGATCCTTCTTCTTCACAAACAAGGCTGGACAACCCCAAGGTGAAGAGCTAGGACGAATGAAACCCTTGTCCAATAGCTCCTTCAGCTGCATCTTCAACTCTGCTAACTCATTAGGGGCCATCTTGTACGGTTTCCTGGAGATAGGTGCTGTGCCTGGCTGCAAGTCAATGCGGAACTCCACATCACGATCTGGTGGTAAGCCTGGCAAATCATCTGGAAACACATCGGGGTACTCACGCACCACCGGTATCATATCCAGACTCTTGCCAACGGTCTGGTGCACTGACGGTCGCGATGGGGCCAACAAGGATAGCTGAAGGGTGACCTTGCCGTGCATAGGAGAATCCAAGTGAACAAGACGGAGAGAAGTATCAAGAACAGCCTTCTGGACCCTCATCCATCCCATACCAAGTATCACATCTAAACCCTGACCGTCCAACACAATAAGATGGGTCGGGTAGATCTGTCCAGCAAGGTCAATAGGAGCATTACGCACTATCTGCCTCGTCATAATGCGGCCTCCTGGTGTGCTGATCACGTACGGAGTCTCTAAGGAAGAAATCACAAGACCAAGTCGTCGAGTACAAGCTAAACTGACAAACTCATGTGTCGCACTTGAATCAAACAAGATAACCACGGGCTCGTGTCGCATAGAAAACGTACCAGCTAGAACCTGCTCACCCTCTGGAACCTCCTCTGCAGTGGTGTAGTTAACGCGCCCAGTCTTGACTGGCGCGTTCCTTCCCTGCTGGCGCTGCTGCCCTGCTGCCTGAACTGGAGCCCTCTGCGCGTTGTTCTGCCTAGGTGCTGCACGGCAGTCACGCGCGAAGTGCCCCACCTGTCCACAGTTGAAGCACGGAAAACCCCTGCCTGCCTGCTGCTGCTGCTGCTGCTGCTGCGAGCGCTGCTGCTGCTGACGCTGCTGCTGCTGTGGCTGTCTCTGAGCAAACTGCTGCTGCTGCTGCTGACGCTGGTACTGTGGAGGTGCAAGGTACCTCTGTCCACTGGGAGCGGTGTACACAAGGCGTGGCCTGGCTGAAGTGCTGCCAGACTGTGGTGCCACTGCCTTCCTCTTCCTCTTGTCGTCCTGGTGTGCCCTGATGGCATCCTCCATCACGATCGCTGCACTGACAAGCTCGTCGAAGGTACCACCGGCGTTCAGGACAAGCCGGGACTGAAGCTTGGTAGACAAGCCTCTCAAGAAACACGCCTTCCGCTTGGCGGGCGTGTCTACCTGGTCTGGAGCAAACTGGGCCAGGTGGTTGAACACCTAGGCGTAGTCGAACACGCTCCTGCCTCCCTGCCTGAGGTCCAGGAACTCCCTGAGCTTCCGCTGCATAAGGCCAGGCGGAATGTGGAACGAGCGAAAGGCCTCTCTGAACTGTGCCCAAGTCAACTGCTGACCGGCCGGAAGAGTGGCAAGGTGAGCTGCCCACCATCCTCCAGCCGCCCCGTGAAGCTGCTGCGCCGCGAACAGTGTCTTCTGCACCTCTGTGCAGTCAGGAAGGAGCCCAAACTTGGACTCCACAGTGCGCAGCCAAGCCTCCGCCTCCATCGGGTCAGTGGACCCGGAAAAGACAGGCGGGTGAGTGGCCAGGAAGTCTGCGTAGGTGCAGTCTGGCTGTGCGCCCCGACGGTGGCCACCCTGCTGGGTGACGGCCTGAACGAGAGTCCTGAGCAGCTCCGTCTGGTTGTGCATCGCCTCCGCCAGAGTGTGCTGCGGCGGGGGTGGTGGCGGACGACGCGGCGGCATTCTGCCAAATCAAAATCATCACCGTTAGCTCCAAGAAAACAAAGATATTCAATATGGCCGAATTGAAATGCAAGAAAGGCCATAAGCATCCATATAGGGAGAGTTTGCAAGAAAAATCCCACAAACTGCTCCAAACAGAACAACCATGCTAAATAAAAATTAGAACATGGTAAAGAAGTTCTGGAAGGTCGTAGCAAGTAGCTACATTAAGCCTTTCACGCACAAACACAGGTGCAACGGTCCATCAAAGCAACAGACTGAAATCTGTCTTGACTGCGAGCAGCAGTCACAAAAACAAAAACTGACACTTCTGGAAGCTTCAAACGAGAAACGTTAGAACACGAAACTTATAGATAACTTCAAGATCTTTCCATCGAGTGCTCAAACGCCCAAAATGGATCAGTAGAACTGGAGATATCGATTTTTGAAGTTGGTGGACAGATTCTGCAAAAACTAGTCGAAGCTGAAATTTGGCTTTACTTGGTCGACAGATTTGGGGGTGATACTGACAGAATCGAAAGGTGAACTCTGAAGCAAAAATTTAGTTCATGTTGTAAGCTTTCCAGCAAGTCTTGGTTCATCGAATTTGGCCAAGTGGTTTTGGAGTTATGTATTTTTTAAAATTAGCTTGTCAGTCTGAAATTTTTGGGTGATCTGAAATTCGTTGAAGTATTTTAAATCATGAAGATGCAATGTATGCACGACCTATACGTCCTCACAAAATAAAAATTTACCCAAATATAGCAGGCCGTAGACAGTGGTGGTGACTACTTCGCACTCACAAACGTTTCTACACGATC